>OY757926.1:64219909-64350907 GCA_963585895.1 Sepioteuthis lessoniana | reverse complement strand
TTCCGAGGCAAAACTCAACTAACTGAATTTTCTCAAATCTCAGCCCACGCTGCCGGTGCGTGACGTCACTCACATCCCTAGTCATATCCTCTATCTGGGATTTTTATTATGACATCTTTGAATGACGCGTGAACACCTGCACTCATGTTTGCACCTAACTAACCCATGCACTGAGCCGAAAGGTTCTCAGCCTAACTAAACCCAAAGGCAAGATATATCATATTTACCCAATCCCTCCGCACAGGAAGGATATGACACAAGGTCAATTTTTAAGCGGAGTTTAACAGGTTTGAATTCAGAGTTTTCCTTCTCCTAGACTAGTTGCCTGTCCAAGGCTGAAGAACCTAGTCTGCCCTACTATTTACCCATAGTTGGAGGGAGAATAATTGGATTTATACCTTTCCCAAGGGTATTGGTGCTATGTGAAATGCTATCAGTCTCGTCCAGGATTTGAACTCGTGTCGCCGTGTCCATTTCCTACGACGATAACAATTACACCACAGGCACCTCCCAAAGGCAAGATATATAAAACGAAATCCCTCGGCCATTATATTACAACGATATCCTAGAACAAGAACACACCTGCCGTCAGTTTTCCTCTGCATTTCAACTTAATCACTTTGTTCCGTCGTCTTAATTCTTATGAATAGAACTGTTTATTAATAGATAGTTTTTCCTTTTCCTGGTATTCGATCATGATTACTCCATCAGAATAAAAAACAAACAAACACTGACTTGCAAACAGACACTGACTGTTTGATATTCCTCATAGGTGGCGAACCAGCGTTTCTATCGTTTATTTTGAATCTTTGAACGGGTGAACCGATGTTTCATCATGAGTCACAAATCCGAAGTGGAAATTCTTAGGATTAACTTGAAAGCGAATCAGAAGTGTCCTGGAAATGTCAGACCTTTTCAGATTTTGCTTTGCCGTCGGTATTCTTAGGGTCCATCTTGCTGACAGCTTGCTCATCCCCAAGATCACAGTTAAAACAGACCGTACTAAACCAGAGCTAATGCCCATGGACTTAGCTATCTGTTGAACCATAAAACGTCTGTCATGCCTTCAGCTTGTTCATCAGTGGTTGACGTTTTTATCCTCTCTCTCTCTCTCTCTCTCTCTCTCTCTCTCTCTCTCTCTGTACCGAGTAACATTAGGTACCCCTGCTAATAGTTTCTTAGTTCTTTCTTTTCTTTTAAGTCTTATATAATTTATTATATTTCTAATAGTATTTCTTATCGTTCTTTAGGAATCAAAGGTAGCAACGGGAATGGTGAAGTTGAAATCTATGAGTATTTTTATTGCCCGTGTGAGGATCACTGCATTGCCCTAAACAGCCAAAACCGAACATACAGATGTATTTGCATAAACGGGAAAGAATTGATGCCTGATAAACACACCTGTAAAGGTAAGACCTCAATTATTAAATATAACTTAACTTTTTAAATATACTTTTTTCTACTTAAATCAATGTCAACTGTTGATTTGAACTAGTATTTTAATTTTATTTCATTTCATTTATAATCGCAACATACTCGGGTCATCAATCAGCAACAACGAGGTAACAGCGCGATTTAGAATAAAAAAAATATATGCATTCGGTGGTTTTCGAAATCTGGTCAACTTAAGGAAGCTTAACTAGATGATCTAACCATCTCCCTTACGATGAACTAATGGGTTAGGGAAGCCCAAACCAAGGAGGTGTCCTCGTGGTGTAATGGTTCAGGTGTTGGACTGTGGAATCGTAGTACGCGAGTTCGTACTCAAGTCGCGCTATTACGTTCACTTTCGGGCAAATACCCTTGGGAAAAGTATGAGCCCCCTTATCCTCCCAGCTATGGGTTAAATAGTACCACTACTGTTCTTCTAGGAGAATGGATTTGGCATTAAATAACCTAAAAAGAGTTGATATGCCATAAACCAAAGAAACCAAACCAAATTGGGGATCAAAATAGTGCAAATGAGATTTCTATCCAGTAGCATGTATCATATACTTTTATCTAGTTACATATCTAATATATTTTTTACACTTGAAATATTTTGTGATCTTGCTCTACATAGTCATGCACTGAACACTAAGGCGCCTCTGGTGGTGTAATAGCAAGCTCGACTAGCAAACCTACACGAGTGAGTTCTAGTCTCATAGGGTGCCCCTTTCATATGGCCTTGTGCCACATCTATGCAAAAAGCTTAGTAAATTTCCATGCACTGAACACTGTAAAGATATTATGGATTAAAAACGCTCTTAGCATTAAATTATAATTATACATATATATATATATATATATATACTACCAGTAAAAAATACTTGGCCACCCTTTGAAATTTTCATTTCTTAACTTAAAAGTATTACCTTTAATAAACAAGTTAATCACCACTATCGTTTTATTTATTATACTAAATACAATCCTTCATGAGTCACCAAAAAAGGGGGTGTCCTCGTGGTGTAATGGTTAAAGCGATGGACTGGGGAATCGTAGTACGCGAGTTCGTACTCCAGTCGCGCTATTACGTTCACTTTCGGGCAAATACCCTTAGGAAAGGTACGAACCCCCTTATCCTCCCAGCTATGGGCTAAATAGTACCACTACTGTTCTACTAGGAGAATGGCTTTGGCATTAAATAAAGGTTGATATGCCATTAAACAAAGAAACCAAACCGGTCACCAAAAAGCAAATTAACCCAAAAAAAACATCAAAATACTTTTTTAAACTTTTGATTCATCAAAATGACCCCCTTTGGCCGTTATAACTACTTCGCTGATTATCAGCATTCCTTCTACCAAAGACTGAAGGTAGACTAAAGATGGTTCTGCCTTGCCTTCCAGCAACAGTTGCCAGAGGTGAGCCGTACTAGTGGGTTATTTAGCTCTGACTTTTCGGTCAAATTCATCCCACACCAGTTCAATGGGATTTAAATCTGCTGATTGCACCGGCCAAGACATCAGTTGAAGGACGGGGTGTTCCTCTTTGCTTTTAATATAACTCAGACAGAGCCAACTAGTATACTTGCATGAGTACAAATCCTTGACCTACAAGATGCGTTCTAGATGGGATCCTGTGATACTACAGTATGCTATGATAGCCAGTCTAATTCAATTTGCTCTTCCCCTGGTGCAAATCCCCGACCTTTCAATTGTCAAAAACCTTCACACACCATAACAGAGCCTCCTCCATAGCTTACAGTTAGTTTTATGTCAGGGTTGCAGCTCTTTCAATAACTCTTCGTCGCACATAAACCCTCTTATTTGATCTAAAAGATTTCGAACCTTGATTCTTCAGTCCAAACGACTTTATTCCACTGCTATTATATCCAGTCATTGTGAGCCTTGACCCCAGGAACCTTTTGAAATTGTTTTGCTTCGTCAACAGTGGTTTATTGACAGCAATTCTGTCATATACGCTAACTTCTCAGAGTCTTCTCCTCGCAGTAGATATTAACCTATTTTTTCACAACATCGGTTCAGTTGTGCAATGATGTTTGGAACAGTCAGCTTTCTGTCACGCAAGCTGGTGACTATGATGAAACTGTCCTCTCCATAAGTAAAACAGGTAAACTATACGGTTAATGGCATCAACTTGTTCATCCGTGGTTGAGATCTTTGGCAGACTTGATTGAAGACCATCTTTTGTGAAATCCCTGTGCCGCTTGAACTCTCTGCCCCACTTCTTCACAGACACTATTTTGATCCCCAAGTGAACTAGTATTCAAAACGACTGTCGTTTTAACAGAACAAATCTGTTTTAGTCCTCAGCAAGTATCTTGGCCAGTCGGCTGGGGCTGGAGAATACACCGACTGCATCTCTGTTGAGAGGTATCACTCTCCCAACAAGTGTCCTGGATATGACACTAAACAATCTTATGGAGCTTTGGGGAATACGGAGTACCCCTTCATTACCATCACTCCCTGTGCACTTTGGCCCGGGGTGGTAGCACTTGATAGAGTCCTATCTGTTCGGTATCACCCACCTTGTTCTACACATTGAACTAGTCCATTTGTCATATATAGCAGCAGCTACTAATACCAAGGCAGATTAGAAGGAGAAGAGCAGCTTCTTATAGGAATAGTATTAGAGCGTTGGAGACTGGAGATCGCAATAGATCACCTTACTTGCTACCGTAATAACGGAAGCCAATACTATCGTTGGACTATATCTTTATTCTGTATTCACTAATCCTATTGTCTTGTCTACTAATAGTCTCTCTATTGTATATACTTTTTCCTGAGAATATATCTCTATTTCCTCTCATATCGGGGTTTGTCCTTTATTTAGTATTACAACCGTTCACTAACCAGAATGCAACACTATCTATAGGTCAAACAGAATTAAACTGTGTGATTACACTAAACTGAATTGCTTGAAATAGAACTGTTTTTATATTTAGCTGTTCGTAAAGAAAATACTGTGTACTTATGCTAAACTGAATTTTTATAACTGTTTGATCATTTAACTGCTTGTAAACAAATGACTGATGTTTAATTGAATTGGTGGGGGAATATAGCAATAATTGGAACCATTTAACTTTGTTGACATGCTAAACTGAATTGTTTGAAATAGAACTGTTTGATCATTTGACGGTGTGTAAAAGAATTGTATTTAAACCAATGGCAGTGAGTAAACAAAAGACTGTACTTATGCTAAACTAAATTGTTTGAAATTAAATGAAACCATTTAACTGTGGGCAAAGAAAACGAGCTCAGACTTGTTTTAAGATTTTATCTTCAAAATGTGTTAATATATATGTATGAAAAGGATTTGGCATTAAGTAACCAACAATGATTGATATGCCATAAAACCAAACCAAACCAATTAGCAAGTATCTGTACCAAGTCTTCATTGATTTCCATGGATGCCATACCTTTCATTTGCAGATTCTTTTCTGCTCTGCCCTTTTTGTCCATTGTTATATTTGTCACACACCTCTTACCTTTATATGGACCTCATCTGCACAGAAATTAAGACTGAATTCTGAATTAGTTTAAATAGTTTTATTAGAAGTGGTAGTGAATTGTCACAATGAAAATATTCAGCTATGGCACTTCTTTCTGGGCGAGATTTAGAATTTTATGAACATCTCTCTTACAAGCCTATATCATCATTATTATCATAAAGTCGCACTGACAGCATGGAGTTCTCTGTATCTCTCCCGCCATCCGTCCCTATTATACATCCCTCCTGGTACGTATTCTAGACAACATTCAGTCTCTAAACAGAACCTATATGTGTAAATCTTTGCTGATTGGCTAACACTGGTGTGTCCATGTGTAGGAGTCCATAAAAGAATGTCTATGAGTTCATCTTTATTACCCCAGTAGTACTCTGCATGTTTTGCTCGTCTTACTTGAATAGTTTATGAGATGGGAGTTAAGTGGCCATACAGCTGCTTTTTTTGTGGGGTTGCTTCTACGATTTGTTCAAAACAGCATGTTGTATTTTGTGTAGTTTTCATCTAGCTTTTTCTCTGTCGGTATAACATATTAATTATTCTAAAGTTACATTTCTTGTACTTCTGTGTGAATACAATTTTATTTGTGCTTCTTTTTCATTCTTTCTTTAGATGATTCCCAACAGGGTTACATGGTCAACAAAGAGTTAATAATTCCTTGTCTGATCGGCCTTCTCGTTGTTGCAGTTCTGATTATTACGTATAAAGGTAAGTGTTGGAGAAAAAATTCAAACAAAATGCATTGTTATTGTGTAGCACTATCATTAAACTTATGCTGCGAACTCATAATTTAGCATTTGATGAAATACAATGACTCATCGATTAAACACTCTTTCATGGGACCGAAGAGATAATAGTCTAAACGCGCTAAATCTTGCCAATGGAGAATGTCATCCTGCATGATAATGCATGGCCAGACACACGCATCAAAACAAGGGAGAAAATCGCCTCATTCGAGTGAATAACTTTACTTTATTCTCCATACTCACCAGATTTAGCGCCTTCGGCCTATCATCTCCCCGACCCCATCAAAGAGGGTTTAAAAGGCAAACTTTATGCCAGTGAAGTGAAGTGAAAATTGCAATGATGAAGAGGCCCAAAGAACAGTCAACAGAGTTATGCGAGGCAGGGGTACATGTTCTCATTCGAAAATGGAACATTGCTACTCAGACAAATGATGACTATGTTGAGAAATAGGGATGTGATCCTCAGAGGGCCAGCTTTATTTTGATGTATGATATATGTTCCTGTGTCAATAATTATTCCTGTACTAAAGAAAAAGGCATTACATTTTGACTCATCCTCGTATAATGAACGTTATTTCCTAACGTCTAGGCATAAAATAAACCAAGAAGAGTTGGCATACCATTAAAATCAATCAATCATAAACAAACTGCACAAAAATGGAAATGGAAATATCTATATAAGCCGACAACAGACAATTTTGACTGAAAAAAGGAAACAAATCAAAAAAGCACTAAATTTGACTGATTCATTTTAATTGTATGTCTACCTCTCTGAGGTTATTTTACGCCTTGAAGTAAGGAAATATCGTTAACTTTATGTTCATATTTGTATTTTCTGTGAAGATGTCACGAAGATTTTTTGTGCACGGTCCTATCGAATAGGAATAATTTTCAAACAGATCTATTTGACCCAAATATGGAACCTTAACAGGTACTACCACTACGGATCAGAGTGGACTTGGGAGTAATTGGAATGACGGAGTGAATCCATAGTTCCCTAATTCCTGGAACTAGAATCTCACTATCAGATGCAGTTTAGCGTCATAATAATGACACTCCCTTTGGAGAGAAGAAGTCTTACCGGTATTCAGAAAATACAGCAGTGTATTCAGGTCGGTGTCAACGATGGACAAATGTTTTAAAAAGTGACATTTAAGCAAATAATGAATAAGTTACGAAAAACATCCAATAAACATAACAATAACATTCTCTCTCTCTCTCTCTCTCTCCCTCTCTCTCTCTCCTTTTCGATGGGTTAATCCATTCTGACATACTGTACAACTTTTATGCAACACATTTGCTTATAAGGTTGCTTTCTCTATCTCAGTGGATATTTCTGCAAAGTTTTATTAAAATCCATCGAGCCATCTTGGAAGTAATAACAAACTTCTCTGAAACAGGCGCCAATTTTGACAGTATATGCACAATTTCTTAACCTAAATTATTCGCATCGCTTCGAATCAATGGGAATAATGGTTGCTGCTTCTTGTCAAAATATTGCTACCTCTTAAATTAAGATATCTAAGTGCAACGGCTATGTCTGCATAAGTAATTCAACAGGCCAGTTCCTTTTTAACTGATTCGTCTACATACGACATTTGAAGAATTTGTTATCAGATTCAGTATGTGATACAATCTACTGCCCTTTTAATGTGTTAGTCAAACCACTAAGTGACCTGCACACCTTGCTACATATTTAGCAGCTGTTCTTTTCACGTCCAAATGGTAGGATGTTGTCGTGTGCAGCTCGATTCTTTCAACGTTTGCGGGTTCATGTGTGATTAACAAGGAAAGCTGACTCGGGAACAAGCTTATCGAAAAGTCAGAGATCGTTTTGACATTGTATTTATATTGTAAATAGGTTGCCTATTCTAAAACCATAGAAAATCAATATTTTTAAAATCTGACAAATTGACAGAGTGAAGGTTTTTCTGAATGTTAAACAAAACAGTCGTGGGATTTTTTTCTCTTTTTTCCCAGTATCGGAAAGTCAGGGATCGTTTCGACATTATATTCATATTGTTAATTTGTACCGCGGTCTAAAACCATAGAATAGCCGAATTTGTTGGGGCTGTAGAATACACCGACTGCATCTCTGCAGAGTGGTAAAACACTTCCCCCAACGAGTGTCCTGGATATGACATGAAACAATCTGGCGAGGCTCCAGCTATGGAGATTTCATTGCTATTGCTCCCAGGTCCACACTGACGCAGAGTGGGAGTACCTGATAGCATACTATCTAGGGAGGTGTTTGATATTCAAACCGTGTACTTATGCTAAATTAAATTGTTTGACATAAAACTGTTTTTACATTTAACTGTGTGTAAAAAAACTGTACTTATGCTAAATTAAATTTTTGGAAATAGAACTGTTTATATGTATAAAATGGATTTGGCATTAAATAACCTACAATGGGTAATATGCCATAAAACCAAACCAGCCAGGGTTCTTCTTCTTTCATCCTTTTTCCTCGGTCATTTAAAATGATTTTATACTTCATTGCTTTCCAGTGGTCCGTGTTATTAAAAGACGAGTGAGCCTTGCTTCGTCAGAGAGTTGTTCAGGACCTGCCCTTGTTTCCAAGACGACTCCAAGCCACATTAACCGCATCGTAATGCAGATCAATGCTTCGTACAGCGCCGTGAACTTCACGAATCCTGATATGGAAATTACCCAGATTCCTCGGGAACAGATAAAATGCATCAGGTAATTTCAATAAAAACTCTGTTCTGAGTCTTTTCGAGTTCCAAGTTCAATTTAGTCAAAGTCACATAGTGACATGACTACAAAAAGATCTTTATCTTCTAAGAAATATCCGAAATTCCATAGGAAACCTCTCAAGAGCTACTATTTTTAATACATATAATGTAATGGTAGATCTATTATAGTTCTACTGTTTTTTTGGGGGGGGTGTTTTAAATGTTAGTAAGATATGTGTTCAATCTCGTTGATTCAATTCTGTAAAAGAACTGGTACTTGAAGAAAATAGTTAATTCGTTAGAATGAGCATACAAATAACTAATATAACAAATCCAGATATGAATATGTGAAATAGACATAGGGAATCCGAAAAACACGAAATTGGTTCAGGTACGAAACTTTTATTTACCTTTTTGAGTTTAAGATTTTTCAACATGAGGAGAGAGAGACACAATCTTTCTATGCTGACTGCTTTTGCATCGTCAGCTCTCAACCCAACCAACGCGCGGCGCCCGTAGCGCACAAAGTCGTCTGGCCGCGCCCAGGTCTGAATCTCAACACTATTCGAAGTTTAAATCCCAACTTTACCAACGCGCAGGCATCCCGTAGACCCAAAAATCAACTTGCCCCGTCTAAGTCCAAAACTCAACTACTGCTTTTTTTTTCAAATCACCAAAATCCTCAGCGCTTCCGGGCATGACGTCATTCACGTCCCCAGTCACATTTCCTATCTGTGGTTTTTATTGTGACATCTCTGATTGTCACATCCGCTCCGCGCGCGCGTAAACACCTGCACTCAACTAACCCATGCACTAACTAACCCATGCACTAAGCGAAAGTTTCTTAACCGAAAGGCAAGATATATGAAACGAAAAATGATAATATAAAAAAATCCCTCCGCAATTATATTATACTAATAACTGAACATATCTTATTACTGGAGCAAAACTAAATAGAACATAGACTTCATAAAGAAATGAGATACAAAATGAGTTAATTAAAATCTGTAAACCTAAAATTTCATTATGGCACACACCTCTCTGTAAAGTTTCTAAGAGACATGAAAGTTTGTGAGAGACTTACATATTTAAGAAGCGTTTCTAAGCTGTTGGTTGTATGGAATTATTAAACATATCTGTATGAGAATACATAAAGATGTGAGACGCAAAAAGAGTATATAAAAGTGAGTATGTAGAAAGATCATTTATGAATACATACGTGTATATAAAGTTTCTAAGAGACATGAAAGTTTGTGAAAGTCTGACATATTTTAGTATCCTTCCTTAGTAGTTACTTGTATGGAATTGATTGATATGCTTAAAAGTAAGCTTAGGGTATTGTATGTCGTATATTAGATCTAATTACCTAACCCCTCCACACAAGGATGCAGTATAATGTCAGTTCTTAAGCGGAGTTTAACAGGTTTGAATTAAGAGTTTTCCTTCTTCTACACCGGTTGTCATAATAAAGTTAAAGAGCTCAGTCTGGCCTATTATTTATTTACCGATAGCTCGAGGGAGAATTGTTGATGCATAATTTTTCAAGGGTATTAGCACAATGGGAAAAATAAACAACCTTGTCGAGGATTTGAACTATGGTCACCGTGTCCATTTCCTACAACGATAACCGTTACACTGCATACGCTACGATTTGTATTGTCCTGTTCACTGTGATTTGAGGTTCACTGAGAAAGGATCCCTTCCAGGGGGACACGAGAGTTTGTTTTTTGTTTTTTCGTCTCGGTCATTCAGTGAAGAAAGAAGTGAGATTTTCGTGTCTTTTTTCGTGACTCCCTTGCTATGGCAATGCTGTGATGACGCCATCTTGCGATCATTAGTCAAAGTCCTTCAACAGACGAGAGGAATAATTCCACAATGCAGTACTCTACATCGGATATCGTCAGACATTTTACACGTCTCGAAATTACACAACCAGAAAATAAATATTTCTGTCAATCTTTTATTTTCTTAAGGTGGTTATTTCCCGCTTAAATTTCCAGAATGTTTTGCAGGGGGTGGGTCCTCGTGGCATAATGTTTAAAGCGCTGGGCTGCAGAATCGTTGTAAGCGAGTTCCAACTCCAATCGCGCTATTACGTTCACTTTCAGACAAATACCCTTGGGAAAGGCATGAACCTCCTTATCCTCCCAGCTATGGCTTAAATAGTACCACTTCTGTTCTTCTTAATCAGTGGTTTTCAAAGTGGGCGAACTTTCAGAGGGGCGCTGGCGAGTAAACAGTTGGATGGGGGCGTTGAAATTGTGAAGGGAGCGTTGGAGCAATTACAGTAAAATGTGACGTTAGTGTTGGTAGAAAGGCCGGAAAAACGGGGCGATTTAATTAAGCGTCTCCCAGTCGCTGCAACAAGACGTACGTGTCACGTCCATATCCAGAACTCTCTTCGTAAGGGACAATTTTCTCCTGGTCACCGCTTTCCCCTTTGTTTACCTCCCGTTTTCTCGCTGCGACGTTAAAGTTTCTGTCCCTTTTTAACTCCGTTACTTTTATTTCTTATTTCTTCTCCCCTTCTTAATTTCTCTTTCGGGGTTGCCTTAAGCTCTGTTTTTTATACTCTTCAAACTGTTTGTGATTGAAGAATCAACCCATTCTTATGACATTTAACATTACTGTCGTTCTGGCGTTCGTTGGAAGAGGGGAACGCTGGCATTTTGGTCCGGCGTTGAAGGGGGGGGGATGGCAAAAAAAGTTTGAAAACCACTGGTCTAGTTGAATGGATTTGGCATTAAATAACTCAAAAAAGTTGATATGCCATTAAAAAAAAAAAAAAAAACAACAAACAGAATGTCTTGCAACTGAACATTAATTAAGTTTATTTAAAACTCTACATATGATATCGCCGGGTATTTCACCTATGTCTAGAAATCCCTCAACCAAACTTTAGTTTTTCTTCAAAGAAGCCGTTTTGTGCCTAGCTTGGGTAAGGTTACATAAAAAAAAGTTTAGTCAAATGTGGTGCTTCATACGTGATAGATTGCGGCACGAATATCACGTGACCGAAACAGTTCTCGCCGTGGAAAAAGTACCTGCTGTGGTTGATAGTGATCTGATAGTTGGTTCGTTGATACGTTATGTATTGCTACTCACCGTGTGATATTTGAAATAAACTTGCCAAGTAGTCTAATTTGGAAAATTATGCTTTACGAGTCTGAAATGGGCCATAACGCCACAAACATAACCAAAACATGTAGGCAAAGTTATTCACAGTACAGTAACCAGGTGGTTTAAGAAATTTCGCAAGGGTTTCAAGAACCTCGACGATCAGGGAAGTTCAGTTAAGGCTAAAATAGTGGATTCCGAGACCGTGCCCCAAGCCATTGAGGGAAATCAGTTGAGTCTCACTCTTAGATTATCAGGCGAGCTCACCATCTCACAGTCGAGCGGGTCCGTTTTCTACATACCTTCTCTAAAAGCACCTGAAGCTGTCTAATTATGCCTAACTTTTCAAAAAATATTGCAAAACTTTTGACTCGGTTTAGTATTTTAAATTGCAGTCACTGAACATGTCAAATTAGTTCACAACGAAAACATTGAGCAAAGTAATAAAGAAACCGTCTATTTTGTTAAACTTTACTTTAGACGAAACGAATGAAACGCGCTGAACTGTCAATTTCGAAATCATTCGGGTTTATTTTATTTATCATTTCAAATCTTTTTATCACATTTTATAAATGACATATTTTAAACTTATCAAGGTATATAGAAATATTTTCGTTTTTTAATCAACTAAGGATCCATGGAAAAATTCTAGATATCTTCTCTATGCTTTTGTAGCTTATGTAATGATCTACAAATGCTATCTTTAGATGATTCTAGGTGAGGTTAGTTTATTTAGTTTTATAAACCCTAGTAGGTTATTTAATTCTAAATACTTATATATATATATATATATATATATATATATATATATATATATATAATGATTTATAAGTGAGTAACTGTCAGTAATGTTATTTCTAAAGGAGTTAGAGCTCATTCATTTGCACACAGTTAAATGGTTTCAAGTATTGCTATCTAATTCTATTTACTAATAATTCTATTTGATATTTAAGTATTGTTATTTAATACTAATAATTCAGTTTCGGTTTCGGTTTCTTTGTTTAATACCATATCAACTCTTTGTAGGTTATTTAATGCCAAAGCCATTCTCCGAGAAGAACAGTAGTGGTACTATTTAACCCATAGCTGGGAGGATAAGGGGGTTCATACCTTTCGCAAGGATATTTGCCCGAAAGTGATCGTAATAGTGCGACTGGAGTACGAACTTGCTAGTACGATTCCGCAGTCCATCGCTTTAACCATTACACCACGAGGACACCCTCCTCTAATAATTCAATTCATATTAATCATTAGTTAGCACTCAGTTTTAATGGTTTTAAGTATTGCTGTATCAGTGCGATTGACTCTTCGCCACCGCGTTCTAGAAAACTTTAATATAAGAAAGTGTTGGGTATTTGATTGCCCCAAGAGCAATTAAAGAATTCGATTGGGGCAATCATATTAGGTGACCAGCCGACGGATCGGATCAGGCCTCTCCGATGACCCGTCTGGCCCAGTAAACCCCAAAGTTGTCTGTTGTAAATCACTCGGTTGCTGAGTCAACTACCAGGATCCTATCTTGAAGCATTAAGGGTCCCAACCCACGACCAACAAGTGGCGTTGTTAGAGGGGTCTGGCCCCTCTGCTGAGGTGCAGCCGGCGTATCCTACAACCCCAGCCGACAAGATATGTTGATCCTTGCTCTTCTGAAATTTTAAAAACTTATGTAATGCTCTGTATATGGTTATCCTTTGATGAACCAAGCTCTTCTGAAAGTTTTCAACTGAACATTTTAAAAGTTTATTTTATCCTCTACATACATATTGATGATACTTGCTCTTCTTGAAAGTTTTAAAGCTTACGTATGTATTTACAACTCCCTCCGCACAGACAGGATGTGACACGGATGTGCAAGATGACACCAGGTCAAATTCTAAGTCGAATTTAACAGGTCTGAATTCAGACTTTTCATTCTCTGAGACTTGTTGCTTAACCAATGCTGAAGAACATAGTCTGCCCTACTATTTACCCATAACAGGACTGGAGAATAATTGGATTCATACCTTTCCCAAGGGTATTAGTGCTATGTGAAATGCAATCAGCGCCATCCTGAATTTGATTTGGTTTGGTTTCTTTGTGTAATGGCATATCAACCTTTGTAGGTTATTTAATGCCAAAGCCTTTCTCCTAGAAGAACAGTAGTGGTACTATTTAACCCATAGCTGGGAGGATAAGGGGGTTCATACATTTCCCAAGGGTATTTGCCCGAAAGTGAACATAATAGCGCGACTGGTATACGAACTCGCTTACTACGATTCCGCAGTCCATCGCTTTAACCATTACACCACGAGGACATCCCACTGAATTTGAATTCGTGACGCTGTGTCCATATCTTACAACGATAACCATTACACCACAGGTAATAAAGCTTATGTAATGCTCTACACATGGTATCTTTCCGTGATCTTTCTTTTACACTGTCTATCGAGGTAAGTGCATTAACAAAAGCTAAAGTTTCATCAATTCTAGTCTTATAACAGTGTATTTTTCTTAGATGAATCATCAAAATCTTCTATCTATCATTACATGGATGTGCTAGATGACCATTGACCCTAAAAGATGTATTTTTCTGCCAGATGAGAGGTATTATTTTTCATCCTGCTTATTGCGAGTAATGTTACAAAGTGGTGACGCATTTGAGCACTGAGCAGGCTCATTCCAGCTTAACTTTGAGCATCGATTCGAAGCCGGTACTTTCAGCATGATTTTACCGTAATAGGGTCTGCATTTCTTTTTGACTCGCAATACTGGCCCACAGGGCTGAGACACACTTCGACCGGCCATGTTCCCCGGTATGCAAATCAAGTTAGGTGTGCTTAGGTCAGGCGGCAGTCGGTCGAGGCTGCCTGACATGGGTGCCGGAGAGGCCCACCATTCACGTCTTCCCACTGAGATCAGCTCTCTATGAGCCTCAGCGGGGTGTCCCCCAAACTCTTACCTTCTAAAGCGAATGCCGACAGAGTTCATGGCATTTTTGGAACCACCGGGTGTGTGTGGGTTACGTCCCTGTGCCTGGTTTAGACAGTAAAAATGTCTTGTGCCATACTCGTGCATACATGTGGCGCTCGACAAATACCGAGTCTATAATGGGTTAACCCCGTGTGGATTGGTCCGGCTCCGCACGAGCATGCAAATGTGGAGTTTATCAGTGATCGGTGTCCAGAGGTGGTCTCCAACCAAATTTGTGAAATAGGTTTGAATTCAAAGTTTACCATCTCTTAGACTGGTTACCATACCAGGGTTAAAGTTAATAGTCTTCCCAACGATTTTTGAATAACTAGAGGGAGAGGGGATGCATACCTTTCCCAAGGGCATTAGCGCTATGCGTGACGCAAACAGTCTCGTTGAGGTTTTGAACAAGGGTGATCATGTCGATTTCTTACGACGATAGCTATTACACTACAAGCGTCTTCTTTGAATAGGATTCAGACTTAACGATTTTTTATAGAAAAGAGAGCACACAATTTTAAGTTGAACAGGAAAATCAATAACGTAGAAATTTGGTTGGTGAAACCTACAACGAAAAATAAAATATCACAAAAAAAAAAAAAGAAAAAACAAACGAAGAAGCTAATTTGTTTATTTTGATAAAAAGCTTGTAAACAGAGGCTTTAAAAATGGAAACGTGATATGAGCACGAAAAATGAAATGACCCTCCCAGAATTCGTGGTTAATCGGTAAATTATATCTGGGGAAACAAATTTGGATTATTCCATTTTTATTTGTGACATTTTTTCTGAACTTTGCTAAAAGGACTCATTTAAACCTTTTAAAATTAAATATTTAAGATATGTTTGTCTATTTTTTCATCTTAATTTATTTCCCGCTTTTGCAATGGTAATTAAATCATGGTACATCCGACATAGAATAGTTGTGACTTCTACATTATGAAATATATATGGTAATTTACTAAGCTTTTTGCTTAGATGTGGCACAAGGCCATATGAAAGGGGGACCCAATAAGACTCGAACTCACTCGTGTAGGTTTGCTAGTCGAGCTTGCTAACCATTACACCACCAAAGGCGCCTTTATGAAATATATATGTGCAAATGTAATGTTTATTGTAGCACAGAATTAGAAAGCTTTCATTACAATCACTTACGTAACATTTTGACAAAGTGCTATTTTATATTTGAGTTCCGTTTGTATTTTTGCAATGGTATATAAATCATATCACAGTTGTCCCATAAAGGTTGTGATATTTAGTGTATGAAATATGTATGAAAATGTTCTCAATCTTGTAGCACAGATGTAGTTTACGTTTTCAGTGGATTAACTTCCGTAATATTTTGACAGTGTGATATCTAGCGTGTAATATTCTAACAGTATGATTTCTAGCGTGTAATATTCTAACAGTATGATTTCTAGCGTGTAATATTCTAACAGTGTGATATCTAGAGTGTAATATTTTGACAGTGTGATATCTCGTGTGTAATATTCTGACATTGTGATATCTAGAGTGTAATATTTTGACAGTGTGATATCTAGAGTTTAATATTTTGACAGTGTTATTTCTCGAGAGTAATATTTTGACAGTGTGATTTCTAGAGTGTAATATTTTGACAGTGGGATATCTAGAGTGTAATATTTTGACAGTGTTATTTCTAGAGTGTAATATTCTGACAGTGTGATATCTAGAGTGTAATATTTTGACAGTGTGATATCTAGAGTGTAATATTTTGACAGTGTGATATCTAGAGTGTAATATTTTGACAGTGTGATATCTAGAGTGTAATATTTTGACAGTGTGATTTCTAGAGTGTAATATTTTGACAGTGTGATATTGAGCGTGAATTATTCAGACAATGCCATATGTAGTTACTACTTCACAGTTGGGAAATTCATGCCCTTGAAACTGATTTTTTTATTTGTTGCTCTCCTAAACTGATTCCCCCCCACACACACACACACACATACACACACACACATGCATACATACAAATGCGTGTGTGCTCATAAAAAAGATGTCTGAGAAGTAAGGTACAAACATTTACTAAAACAACATGTTTATTGATACAAAAATAAAAAAATGATACATATGTTACCATCAGTACAATGCTACTTCTTCGCATAGGCGCTATAGAGATTGATGCACTAGTTCCATCAATGCATGTGTGAACAGGTATTCTCTTGAAGGACGTGACGTGACGTAAATTGTTCTTCAGTCAGTTGCGTTAGAACCAAAGAATTATACACTCTTCATAGAACTCTTTATACACGGGAGGAATCCTCAAAGTGTAATGGCTAACATGCTGGACTGTGACCTCATAGTCAGCAAGTTGGAACCTCACTCTATTACATTCATTTTTTTTTACTGATACCCTTTGAAAGGCATGAACCTTCTTTATCCCCTAGCTATGGGTTAAACAGTATCACTGTTGTTCTTCTTCAAAAATGGCTTTGGTATTTAATAGCCAACCCAGGTTGATATGCCATCAAACAAAGAAATCAAACAAACTAAATACATTGTACAGCTGCATGTTCTTTGTTGTACATTTTATGAACCAATAATTAACTTCTGTTATTGTTTTGGTTTTTGTTTGTTTTTTTTATGAAAAATTACATATTTCCGTGGTATTTATCTTTAATATTAGACCAATTGGTCGAGGTGCCTTTGGAGAAGTTTTTCAAGGAACCTTGTCGCCTAACGGGAGAGAACAAAATACCTTCAAAGTCGCCATCAAGGTAAGAATAAACACTCTAATGTTTCACTTAAATTGTATGTGCAATATATATATATATATATATATATATATGTATGTGTGTGTGTGTGTGTGTGTGTGTGTGTGTGTGTGTGTGTGTGTGTGTGTGTGTGATTTAAGATGACGTTGACACTGACAGGATTACGCCTTGTTACAGTCAGTTTCTTGCCTTGGTTTGATGATAGTATTGTCGAGAAAGTGACAGTCTCCGAGAGACGTTAAGTTGTGTCTACACCATCCAAACTCTATCACCGATATTGAGTTCTTTTTATTTATGAATATAACAAACTACATATATATATATATATATATATATATATATATATATTGGAAAATATAAAGGATAACGTACAATTGTTTGACAGTTTTTTTCGTAACAGTGCTAAATATCAATAAGATTATTTTTTTATAAATACTAAAAGGCAAGTATTGAGTTCGAGGTAGAAAAGCTTTCACCTGATATTAATGAAAACGTGAAACTGACAATTGTGATTAATTGCTGGAATTTTGATATATATATATATATATATATATATATATATATATATATATATATCATCATCATCATCATGTCGTGCCACTAGCACGGATATCCCTGACCCTCTCTCGCCACCTTTCCCTATCGTTCATCGCCTCAGGCAGGTCTTCTAGACAACATCCCGTATCCTCACATAGTTGCTGAATGTATGTTCGAGCTGGTCGTCCTGCTTTTGTACGGCCATGTGTGGGGGTCCATAAGAGTACATCACTTATGAGTTCGTCCCTGCTTCTCCAGCAGTGTCCTGCATGTCTGGTTCGTCTAACTTGAATAGTTTTCGTGATAGGAGGCAGGTGGCCATACAGTTAGTGTCTTGTGGGGTGTTGCCGCCAGGACTTGTTCAAGATTGCTCGCAGCATTCTTGTGTAATTGCCGTCTAGCTTCTTCTCCGGCCGTTTTGTTAGAGTCCATGTAGTGCATCCATATAGCAGTATCGATGTGACCGCTGCCTGGAAGAAACTGCGTTTCATTTTATCGGTTAGGTCTGATTTCCATATAATCGATAGCCTATTGATAGCTGTCCATGCTTTCGTTAACCTCGTGTCGATGTCCTTTTCGGTTGATGCGACGCTGCTTCCTAGGTAAGTGAATTTGTCTAGTAGTTTAAGTGGGGTTCCGTCTAGAGTGGAGATGTCCCCCGTTTGATTATAGCACATATATTCCGTTTTGTGTGCATTGACATAGAGGCCTATACCGGCGGCTGCTCGTCCCAAACTATGCAGTAGTGTTTCGGCTTGGTCAGGAGTATTTGCCAGTATCGCTATGTCATCGGCGTAGTCGGCGTCGGTAATTGTTTTTGCGGGGTAACTTGTGTGTGTGTGTGTGTGTGTGTGTGTGTGTGTGTGTGTGTGTGTGTGTGTGTGTGTGTAAAATGAAAAATACGTAGCCTTAATTTCATACAACAAATATTCATTTTACCACAGTGTCCTTCCTTGACAATTTTCTAAATTAATCCCATAGATTAAGTATCATACAGAGAAGACAGTCACTTAACAGTCTTAGTGATGGACGCTCGTACACACACACACGCACACACACACACACACACATATATATATATATATATATATATATAGTTGTGGAGTGGTATGTGTGTCGTGTACCACGGGGTGTATATCCATTTCAGAGTTTACATTATGCGTTTCTACTTCTAAACTGGTCAGCGCCCATCTCCGCTCCTCTCTTTTGTCTGCGTCTTTCTCTCGTCGCCCTCTATGTTCTCGTTGCTATTTTGCCGTTTTCTTCGTTACCTGGATAACAAAGTGGGCACAATTCTCTTATGTGCACCTAACTCTATCTTTGAGGGCACTTCTACATCATTAGCAGCGACCTTATGGAGAATTGGTAGAGCAGAGATGGAACTATCAGCCGTTTTAGTCCAGCACTTTTCACCATGTGATTTGCTTTGTTTTGCTTTGCTTTTATGGCATATCAACCATCGTTAGTTATCTAATACCAAGTCCTCTTCATACATATATATTGAATATATGATTTGTAAACACATTTTATAGATACACACAGTTAAATGATCAAACAGTTCTATTTCAAATAATTCATTTTTGCATGAGTCAAAGTTAAATCGTTCCAAGTATTGCTGTGTTTAACTAACAATTGAATTAAACATCAGTCATTTATTTACACACAGTTAAAAGTAAAAACAATTCTATTTCAAACAATTCCGTTTAGCATAAGTCATTTGTTTGCAGTCAGTTTAAATGTCAAGTAGTTTTATTTGACCCATAAATAAAACCCTATCAGGTGCTACCACTCCGAGTCAGAGTGGACCAGAGAGCAATGGCAATGAAAGGGTACTCCGAATTCCCCAAAGCTCCAGCATTACTGGAGCCTCACCATCAGATTGTTTAATGTCATACCCAGGACACTCGTTGTCGGGGAGGACTTAACCCTCTGCAGAGATGCAGTTGGCGTATTCTACAGTCCCATCCGACTAGGCTGTCACCAATTGAGAAAACGTTAAATCTATTTTCTGAATATCATCTGATCACGTGACTTCTTCATCCAATCACAGCCAAAGATTCAAACGACCCCAGACATTACCACCCGTCACTCAGAACGGGTGACATTCTAAAGTACACTTCATATCAATAATAGATTTTGTAGATATATTTTGTAACTTAACTACAACAAATTCAAATTCATATGTTATAAATTTCTTTCCTGACTTTTTTTATCAACTATAGGCTACTATTCATAATCCTGCGGGGAGTTTCTGTGGCGTATTGGTTAAAGTGGAGGACTGTTAAAAAATCCCAAGGTTATCCGTATTCTCTCGGAAACTTTTAAAAAATTTACCCGGACCATTTTGTCCGAGTCCTGGTCACAAACCCAGTGACTTCGGCCATTCCAAAGCATTACCTTTTGTCTAAATACTTATTGTTGTGTTCTGGTTAGTGAACACAAGTAGTCGTAATAAGACAAACCACGATATGTGAGGAAATAGTTATATTTACAGGAAGAGTATTTACAAGAGAGAGACTGTTAGTAGCAAGACCATAGTATTATTGATACTTTAACAATAGGAACGGCTCTTCTAGTCTGACTCGTAGACTGATCTCAGACTGATCTGGACTGAAGTATTTGTAAATCTCCAGCTGCCGAGATACACTCGCCCAGATCCGTGCCAGACTGATCTAGACTGGGGTATTTGTTGCACGCCCCACCTTACGGGAAAGTGTGACACAAGACTTTTTTCGGTGGGTCCGGGCGCAGGGCCGTAGCCCACACGCGCCCGGCATTTCCTAAAAATGCCTACGGCCCCGTCGGCATTCCCCTTATTAGGGGCGCCTCAGACGCCGGGCGATAAACCCAACCTCCCCGAAGGGAGTAAAAGCCTGGGGGAAGGCCCCCTGAGGCCGAAGGAAATCTCCAGGCACCGAGACACACTCGGCCAGATCCGTGCCCCAGACAACACGGCCGGCCGAAGTGCTACCCAGTATGACTTAAAAATTATATTCCTTTTCCGTGATGGATCACCAACATTGCACCAGACAAGAATAGCAAAGTACCAACAAAAACGGTGAACAAAAAAACATCAAAAATTACATTTCCCTTGCCCACACAATACATCACCTATATATTAACCATAAAAAATTAATGGCATGCAAAAATTCCACACAGAAAAAACATATTTTGTCACAAAACAGTTTATCCTTCTGAGCCTTTGTAATCCCCTAATGTTTACATTTTATTCTATTTCATAGTTTTAAAACTATTTTCGCTGCCAGTATTTTCAATTTATCTTACCTACACTATACACAACACAGTACACTATTCATATATATATATATATATAATCTAGTGATAACATCTTAAAATTTTGAAAATAGAACAATCCATATTCCAAAAGATAGAACAAATTTTATACTACTTCACGTAATAGAAATATTTCAAAATAAACTGCCACTACCGCTTAGCATCACCTTGGTGATAAAACAAAGCCTCGCTTTCGGTATAAAAACAAAAATAAAAAATGATTTAGTTTATATACTAAATAGCTTTAATTTACAAATAAACGTACGCATTACCTTGATAATGGTTCTGATAAGAACTGAAAGTATTCGGTATACCACAAATGGTCCCTTAGGAGAAACCATAAACAAATTCCAAGATTGTAACATAAAAAAAAAACATTAGAACTCTTGAAAGAAAAAATAAAAAACTTTAAAATAACGAGAATTCGATTTTATTTAACCAAACCTGTTTAAATATATATATGTTGTTCCAATTTATGTTTGCTGTCAAAATCGCAAACTACACAAACTTTTATCCTAATTCCTTTCCACAGTCTCAGAAATTCGGACATCACTGATTAAGGAACCATTGTATGGTTCCTTAAGCAACTCATTAAACTACAACGCTTCACTTCTCCGCAAAGGAGCAACATATCTTTTCAAATTCCAGTGCTTGTATCATGTTTAAGACATCTCCATTATGAAACTGTCAGTAATTAAACTTGTTGAACTTCCAGTATCTGAACGTTCCGAATACCCGCGTGCCCTCGGAAATCAACGTCAGAAAAAATTTTCTGTACTTGGCTCTCCCGAAAAAAATACCTAATTTAATTAGTGGATCTCCATCGCTGCATTTCACAACACAACCTTCATTTCATTTCATCGACACAGGGTTTTTCGCCTTTTCTCTGTCATCTGTTTCTACATAAGCACTTTTTCAAACTAAACTACACTTCATGTACATAACAAATTTCGCCAATCTATAATGCAACATATATGTACATATATATATATATATATATATATATATATATATATATATATCACTCTGTCTGCAGTGGCTGTAGAATACGCTGACAGCACCTCTACTGAGAGGTAAGAAGGCTTCCTGTTGGCCGTGGTTAGTGGCCTGTATTAATTCAGGATAGGATCCTGAGAGTTGAGCAGTTGGTGACCTTGTAACCAAAGTGGTCACGTGGCCTGTAACAGCCCACTTTGGCTCTTACTGAGCTTTACGGACGATCGGAGAAGCTCGATCTGATTGGTCGGCTGAGCACCGTGAATGATTTTCCCGGCCATATTCTTCGAATTGCTGTTGTGGCAAACAAATACCTAATTTTATATTTATCTTAAAGGTGATAGAACATGGTGGCTGAGGGTCAACTGTATTGAGATTACTCACAGGTTGGATAGTTTCATATATACGAGGTGCTTTCAATAAGTTTCCAGACTTTTTTGTACAAGCATTTAAAATTGTCGTAGACTCTTGAAAATTCACTATGTTATTGCTATACATCTTATGAGATGACTAACCAATTTTTATGATTTCAGGTTTAAGGGAAAACCTAGAGCACCAATTGGAATACACCTTACTAAAGCCTGATGGTCAAAGCTGGTCAATTTCAAAAATGCAATCTGGACGTGAGGACACTTTAGAAGAACGATATGCAATAAAATTCTGTTTTAAACTTGAAATAAAAAGGCCACAGAAACGTATGGAATGCTTCAGACTGCTTTTCGACCAGCTTGCATGAATAGAGCATCGGTTTTTGAGTGGCATAAGAGATTCAAGGAAGGCAAGGAGTCTATGAGGGATGATGAGAGGTGAGGGAGGAGTAAGGAAGTCAATACGCCAGAGTTGATTGGCCAAAGGGCTAGGGTTAGGGTTAGGGTTACTATGTAGAAGTTTTAAGGGAGTTCCCGAAGAGATTCCGTCGGAAGAGGCCAACACTCTTCAAATCAAGTCAGCGACATTTCCACCAGGACAATGCACCAGTCCACAACTCCATCCTTGTCTCAGACTATTTGACCAAGATGGGCATCAAGACAGTTCCTCAGATTCCCTATCGTCCAGACGTTGCGCCCTGTGACTTTTGCTTATTCCCTAAGCCCAGAGGCTGTCGTTATGAGAGAATCGAGGAGATGAAAGAGGCTGTGACGAAGGTCATTGACACGCTCACACAAGAGGACTTCCATGGGGCGTTCCAGAAGTTATTGGAACGGTACAACAAGTGCATTGCAGCCGGAGGAGATTACTTCGAATGGGACTAGAGTTTCATGTGTGTACTAACAATAAAAGTGCGGGGGTGTCCTCGTGGTGTAATGGTTAAAGCGATGGACTGCGGAATCGTAGTACGCGAGTTCGTACACCAGTCGCGCTATTACGTTCACTTTCGGGAAAATACCCTTGGGAAAGGTTTGGACCCCTTATCCTCCCAGCTATGGGTTAAATAGTACCCTTACTCTTCTTTTATGAGAATGGCTTTGGCATTAAATAACCTAAAAAGAGTTGATATGCCATTAAACAAAGAAACCAAACCAATAAAAGTGCCCATACAAAAAAGTTTGGAAACTTATTTAATAATCCTCGTATCACTAACTAATAATTCTACCTAATATTAATTATTTGTATTTGATAGTAGCACTTGAAACCTTTTAACTGAGTGCAAACACTGGTCTTGAACTCGCTTAAAAATAAAGTTACCAACAAACAAATAGCTTACAAATCACACACACACACACACACTTATATATATATATATATATATATATATAAGTAAAGTTGGCAAATATAGCACCATTTTCCACAGCTACTACACCGAGGTGTCGGGAAGGACACTACTCCTTTCCCTAGACTGCCACATTATAACCTTGATACGCTCTTCATGATATGAACCCTCTAGCCTTCGCTCGTATATATATAAATATATATATATATATATATTCATATTTATATTTATATATAGATGTTGTTTTAAAAAACTATAGATCATTATTATTTCGCTTTACATAATATATCTCATACGCGTTTGAGAAAACAGACGAATCCCAAGAATAACCACTATATATATATCATCATCATCATCTCGTGCTGGTAGCACGGATATCCCTGACCCTCTCTCGCCACTCCTCCCTATCGTTCATCGCCCTAGGTAGGTCTTCAGGACAACATCCTGTATCCTCACATAGCTGCTGAATGTACGTTCGTGCTGGTCGTCCTGCTTTTGCGCGGCCATGTGTGGGGATCCATAAGAGTACATCTCTTATGAGTTCATCTCTGCTTCTCCAGCAGTGTCCTGCATGTCTGGTTCGTCTAACTTGAATAGTTTTTGTGATAGGGGGCAGGTGGCCGTACAGTTGGTGTCTTGTGGGGTGTTGCTGCCAGGACTTGTTCAGGATTGCACGCAGCATTCTTGTGTAGTGGCCATCTAGTTTCTTTTCCAGCCGTTTTGTTAGCGTCCATGTAGTGCATCCATATAGCAGTATCGATGTGACCGCTGCCTGGAAGAAACTGCTTTTCATTTTATCGGTTAGGTCTGATTTCCATATAATCGATAGCCTATTGATAGCTGTCCATGCTTTCGTTAGCCTCGTTTCGATGTCCTTTTCGGTTGATTCGTCGCTGCTTCCTAGGTACGTGAATTTGTCTACTACTTTAAGTGGGGTTCCTTCTAGAGTGGAGATGTCCCCTGTTTGGTTATAGCACATATATTCCGTTTTGTGTGCATTAACATAGAGGCCTATGCTTGCTGCTGCTCGTTCCAAACTATGCAGAAGAGTTTCGGCTTGGTCAGGTGTATTTGCCAGTATCGCTATGTCATCGGCGTAGTCGGCGTCGGTAATTGTTGTTGCGGGGTATCTTCTGCTTCTTTTCTTCGTCCGTTCGAAGCCATTCTCTTTGATTTTGTCAATCGATGTTCTAAGTACGTAGTCTAGACAAATGATAAAGAGGTACGGGGCCAGCGTGTCCCCTTGTAGTACTCCTGCTACAATGTCAAAATATTCTGTGTCTCTATCCAGTGATCGTACTTTTACTTTAGTGTTTCTATAGAGAATCGTTATTGCCGCTATGGTTTCTTTAGGTATGCCGTACGCTAGTAGGATTTGTTCCATCTTTCCTCTGTGAATGGAGTCGAAAGCCTTGGTAAAGTCGACAAATATTAATGTCGCTTGTAGGTTCTTTGCCCGTACACCTTCAAGGATTCTGCGGATGGTTAATATTTGTGAGGTCGTGGATCTATTTCTTCGGAAGCCATTTTGGTTTTTTCTAAGTATGTAGTCGATTTTGGGTTCTATTCGGTTTCGTAGTAGGGCATTGTAGATTTTGGCAGCTATGGATGTAAGTGTTATGCCTCGGTAGGTTTTGGCTAATCCGAGGTCCCCCTTTTTAGGGAAGGGGAGTATGCATCCCTTCATCCATCTATCTATCGGATTTTGATTGTATACTGCGTTGCAGTGTCGGAGCAGTATGTCGTCGAATTGTCTGGTCTTCCATACTTCCGGGGGAATTTCGTCCAGCCCTGCAGCTTTCCTATTTTTAATTTTTCTGAGAACCGAGTCGAGTTCTTCTTGTGTGAACGGTCCTAGTTTAATGTCTTATTGTTTGCTAATTATTCTGATGATTGGTTCATGTGTTATTTTTGGTGGGTTTCCAAGTAAGTTTTCGAAGTGTTGTTTCCACAGTTTTATTCTTTCTTGTTGGTTTGCTGCTTTAAGTTTTGCTTTGGCTGTGTTCTTTCTTCTGCTCACTTCGTTTATTGTTTGCCAGGCTATTCTTGATTGTCTATCTTCCACCGAGTCTCTAATCTTATCTATCTGATTTTGAATGTATTCTGTCTGTTCCTTTATATATATGCCTGCTAATTGATATTGTGCCGTTTTTAGTTTTAAGGCATTTGTGTTTGTTGGGTTTTTTCGATAGTTTTTGGAGGCTATTTTCACTAGTGCACGTTTTTCTCTCACCGCTAAAGTTTCCCATGGGACTCTATATTTAGTTTTAATTTTTGTTGGAATGTATTTTGCTGCTGCCTCGAGGTGTGCATTGACGAAATTTTCATATTCGTCGTTTGGTGTACTTTTTTCCGTCTTTTCTTGTAGTGTTTCGAATCTGTTTCTTAATTCTAATACGTATTTATCTCTTATATCTTTCTTGTTTAATAGGGCCCAGTCATAGTGTTTGGTGGTCTCTGTTCGTTTGGCGTTTTTTCGTAGGCTTAACCGTATTTTCGCCGTGACTATTCGGTGATCGGTGGACACACCCTCAAAAGAGGAGTATGCCTCGCAATTCAATGCACTATTTTTCCATTTCTTGTTTATAAGGACGTAGTCTATCTGAGCTTTGGTATTGTTTGCGTACGTGTATGTCCATAGTTTGCCCTCTCTTTTTTGGTAGTTTGTATTGAGGCATGCTAATCTATTTTCTATCATGAAATCTGTTAGATGTTGCCCATTCCTATTTGACGTGTTGTGGAGGCTGTATTTGTTGTTTCCGTTTTTCCCGATTTGGGCATTCATGTCTCCGCCAATGACTAACATGTTGTGTTTCGGGATGCTACGCACTAATGAGGATAACTCATCGCAGAAGGTGACTAGTTCATTTTCTTCACTAACATTGGTGGGGCTGTAGCATGAGATGATTGTTGCTCTGGGGTTTCCGTTAAATGTAGCTGCCATCATTCTAGGTTGTATTTTCTCAACGCTATTAAGCGTTTTTAATGCTCTAGGTCCTATAAGTAATCCTACCCCTCCTACTGCGGCGTTGACCGAGTTTTTCCATACGGATACAGTGGCGAGCGACCAGCCATTGCCGTTTCGTGATATTTGATATCTTCTGTGTGCGTGTATCTGTGTTCTTGTATGCATATTATGTCTATCTTATGTTCTTCGGCCGATGCGATTAGCTCTAGGAGTTGTCCTATTCTATTTAAGGTTCTTACGTTAAACGTGGCTATTTGTAGTGTTTGTTTGCATTTTAGTAGTTTTGGTTGTTTGGGCTCTGTAGCTGTTTTTTCGAACACCGAGGCCAGGGCTCCAACCTCAGCAGGACGCGCCCCTTTTTTACCCGCGCGAAGAGCGATGCGGTTTGTGTAAGTGGTTTGAGTGTGGATCATGGATATCTTTCGATGGCTGTTTTATTCTCTTCTATAGAAGCCACTCTTATAGAGGAGCAGCAGTAGTTCCCCGATCGAACTAGCGATCCTGAGCGTAAAGTCGTCAAACTCACGTCCAGGACCCGTTTAGGTATTGAGTTTGGTCGTCCATGGGTTTATTCAAATACCTTTACGTACATCATGCTGCTTCCCATGTGTACGCAAAAAAAAAAAGGGCGGGGAGGGTAATTTTGGTTTAAGTTTTAACTTAGTTAAAGTCCAACATTGAGGTACTTTCGTATGACTTTCGCTGGTACTGACTTGTGCTTTTTTTTTTGCTGTATTGGGACTTTTCCTAGGTTTTTCATTTTATTTTTTTATTTTTTATTTTTTCTTGTGTGGGGGGGCCTGTGGTAGCATTAGGTGTTTTAGGCTTTTTCTTTTTCTTCTAAACTACTGTTAGGGCTATATATATATATATGTGTGTGTGTGTGTGTGTGTGTGTGTAATTGCTCCAGAATGAGATCAGCTCCCAGAATGAATAAAATTGGTTTTCTCATTGATCGTTTAGTTAGAACTTTCCCCAAGTCTGTTACTACGTCTCGCTGAGTGTTCCAACAACAACCAGTAATGACTTCGTCTTAGTGTTTCACTATGTTTAGAACTCTATCTCCTCATTGTAATAAAATAAGTATGATAGCCATGAATGAATATGATAATAGAAATTCTCTGCTCCGACCGGTGATTATCGTTTTTTTTTTTTTTTTGTTAGGAGTAAAAATGTACGACACAACACACCATTCTCCAGCTGAAAACCATCACTGTATTCGGGACGTTGTTTAGAGAGAGAAAGAGAGTGACACAGAAAAACAGAGAGAGTCTTTGAACAAAGAATCAGACTTTTTTTCAAACCGTCTTAGTGGAGCAAATGTAACACATCGGGATTGGATTGTTTACTGTAGAACTCTTCTAAGAATCCTAACCGATTTCAGTAGTGCTGTGGATGGTCTCGATTCTTCATCTGATCGCCAGTCTATTTTCCTGTTTCTTGAGGACTGTTCCAAGTACACCGACTACGATTGGCATCACTATCAGGTCCATGTTCCACAAGTCTTTCAGTTCTCTGGCAAGGCCTAGGTATTTGTTCAGCTTTTCGCTTTCCTGCACTTTCTCTCTGTGGACCGGTGCTATGGCCAAAGCCAGCTAATGACTAGTTCTTTTCTTCTGGTTAATTAAAGCTAGGTCTAGTCTTCTAGCTAGGATTGGGTGATCCATTTATATCTCAAAGTTCCGGGGTATATTTACGCTTCATTTTCTGGGACAGATTCAGGTTTATGAATAAACGATTTGGTAGATTAGTCAAATTTAAGTTTCTTGCACGATCCTCAAAGGATCACCTTTACCACTCAGTCGTGTTTGTCTTGTATTCCTTTTCGTTTTGTTTGTTGCATTCACATACTACTAACAGTTTCATCTCTCTTTCTGCATACTCTACACTTGCTACTTTCCTGCTTAACATCAGTTTTTCTTTGGGAATAATTAGTTCTTATGATATTATTTTGCGTTGCTGTTAATAGAGATTCAGTTTCTCTCTTTAAGTTCTCCCTGCGAAGCCATGTCCATATCATCTCATGTGCAATGTCCTTACTTTGACACTTAAATCTATTTTTCTTCCCATTTGTTTTCCTAAACTTCTTCTAGTGAGTTTTTCGCACCACTGTTAACTCATGGTCGTTCTCTGGAGTCTGAGTGATAGCAAGTCTCCTTAAATCTCCATTACTCTTCTGAGTATTCCCGCCGAACTTAACGATGCTGTCGTCTGGATGATTTCCTCCAGTCTCTTCGATAAGTCTTTGGCAACTGTTCCAAGCGTACCGCTGACAATTGGTATCACTACCACATTCATGTTCCACAGTGTTTTGTTTTTTGCTTGCGTGGTTGGTTGGTTGGTTTTGTGTGTATGTGCACGCGCGCGCATGTGTATATTTTGTTTTATTTTTTCAGCTCTCTGGCAAGGTCCAAGTATTTGTTTACATTTTCGCTTCCTTTCATTTTTACCCAGTGATCTGCTGGAACTAGAAAATCCACTTGATCATAAGTTCTTTGTGGGGGGGGGGGTATTGTTTTTTGTTTGTTTGCTTTTTGTTTGTTTGCTTTTTGTTTTAGTTGTTTTGTATTGTTTTTTAGGGGTTTTTTTTCTAAATTTACTCTAGGTCTGGTCTTCTGACCGGGATTAGGTGATCCGTTTGTATCTCAAAATTTACTATTATTTTCATTGCAAATTTTTCACACCAGCTGATGGTCTTGCACTGGAGTCCGAGTGAGAGCAATTTACCTCAGGTTTCCTGGACTTTTCTCAGTATTATTGCTGATTTCAACTATGCTGTAGTTTAAATGTACTCAGTTCTTCCTCTGACGTCTAACTCTTTAGTCCCCTTTACAAGCTCTTTTGAGACTGTTCCAAACCTTTGGAAACTGTTCCAAGAGAACCAACTACATTATTATTATTTACTCATTAGAGTTTTTCACATCAGCGTTAGCTGATGGTCTTTCACTGGAGTTTGAGTGACAGCAGGTCTCCTCAAGCCTCCAGGACTCTTTTCAGTATTCTGGCCGTTCTCAACAATGCTGTAGTTTGGATGGTCTCCACTCGTCCTCCAACTTCCAAGTCCTCCAGTCCCTTTAATAATCCTTTAGTTGCCGTACCAAAAGCACCAATTACTATTGGTATAATTGTCACCTTCATGTTCCATAGTTTTTTCAGATCCCTAGCAAGGTCGAGGTACTTATCCTTCTTTTCACTTTCCTTCAGTTTTATTCTGTGGTCAGCCGGGACAGCAAAATCGACAATTTTACAAGTTCTCTTTCTTTTCTTTTTTAATTTTTTTTTTTTTTTTTTTTTTGTTAATTATTATTAGGTCTGGTCTTCAGGCCGAGATTTGGTGATCCATCTGTATGTCAAAGTCCCATAGGAATTTATGTGTGTTATTTTCTAGGTCACCTGCTGGGTTGTGCATATACCATTTTTTGTATGGTCAAATTTCAACTTCTTGCACATCTTCCAGTGGATCACCTTGCCGACCCAGTCGTTTCTAGTTTTATACTCCTTCTGTGCTAATTTGCTGCATTCGCTTATTATGTGATTGATGGTTTCATTTCTGTCACTGCATAGCCTACATTTGCTATTTTGTTGCGTCTTATCTATTCTCGCTTTGACTTAATTGATTCTTATGGCGTTATTTTGTGCTGCTATGATTGGTTCTTTTGTTGCGTATTATTATTATTATTATTATTATTATTATTATTATTATTATTATCTTTTTGACAGACGCTTCCTGCTATCTGTACAGAAGAACTAGAAATGGACTTCATCATGGAAGCTGTAATAATGAGGTACGTCTTATAAACTTACTATTTTCCGTAATTATTACGTTAAATCAACCCACATATCCATTTCTGGTTTAGTGGTAAAAATTACAGTCAACGAGCTTGCAGCAATTAATAAAGAAGGAAATTAATTCAAATCAAAACAAAAATTTTGTTTCTTTTTACTCTTACAGTCCTTTCATCTCTGTGTGATGGTGTCCGCTTTTAATATTCCCAGACATTTGTAATTTTCTTTTTCTTCGATAATTCTAATGTTTTCCTGATTGATCAGTTCTATTCCTTCTCTGGTTTCTCTTTGCTTTTTTTTTTCATTGCAAACATGAATCATTTTCTTATCTCAGATTCCATTTCCATATCTTGGCTTAATATTCTCATATTTTGTGTAAAGGTTTCTAGTTCTTTTTAATTCTTAGCAAATATCTTAATATCATCCATATATTTATTTTTTTCATTCAACACCAATTGTTTGATTGTGTCCGATTACAATTTTCCTTTTCTCCGAGCTTTCTGATTATTATCATTATTATTATTATTATTTACTCCTTTTCGAGTTTTTCGCACGAGAGTTAGCTATTGATTTTTCACTGGAGTTTCAGTGATAGCAAATCTCCTCAAGTCTCCAGGGCTCTTCTCAGTATTCTATCCGATCTTAGCAATGCTGTAGTTTGGATGGTCTCCATTCATCTTCTTATTTCCAAGTCCTCCAGTCATTTACCATTCCTTTGGTTACTGTACAAAGAACACCAGTTACAATTGGTATCACCGCCACCTTCATGTTCCACAGTTTTTTCAATTCCCTAGCAATGTCCTGGTACTTATCCTTCTTTTCACTTTCTTTCAACTTAACTCTATTGTCAGCTGGGACAGCAAAGTCCACAATTCTGCATGTTTTCTTTTTTTTGTGGATTATTAGAAGGTCTGGTCGTCTGGCCGAGATTGGGAGATCCGTTTGTATCTCAAAATCCCAGAGGAGTTTGTGTGCCTCATTCTACAAGATAGATTACAGGTTGTGTATATACCATTTGTTCGTAAGATCAAATTTAAGTTTCTTGCACAATTCACCGTGGATCACTTTGCCAGCCCAGACGTGCTTAGTCTGACACTCTTTTTGTGCTAGTTGGCTGCATTCGTTTTTTATGTGGTGGATCGTTTCATCTCAATCAACACATAACCAAACAACACATAACCAAACACATTTGGAGGTGCCCGTGGTGTAATGGTTATCGTTGTAGGAAATGGACACGGCGACACTCGATCAAATCCTGGACGAAACTGACAGCTTTTCACATAGCACTAATACCCTTGGGAAAGGTATGAATCCAATTATTCTCCTTCCAACTACGGGTAAATAGTAGGGCAGACAAGGTTCTTCAGCCTTGTACAGGCAACTAGTCTAGGAGAAGGAAAACTCTGAATTCAAACCTGTTAAAAACTCCGCTTAAAAACTGACCTTGTGTCGTATCCTGCCCGAGCGGAGGGTTTGGGTAAATATGATAAACACATAACCTACATCAGCTGTTTTGTTGCGTCTTATCTATTCTTACTTTGATATGGTTAGTTCTTATGGTGTTATTCTGTGCTGCTATTAGAAGAGATTCAGTTTCTCTCTTAAGGTTTCCCTTTTTAGCCACGTCCACTTTTTCTCAAGCGAGATCTCGCTTGTTTGTCGCTTAAAACTTCCATACAGTTGTTTTTCTTCCTATTATTATAATTATTATTTCACTCCTCACGATTTTTTAATATTGGTTTTTACTGGTGGTTTTTCATTGACGTCTGAGTAACAGCAAGTGTCCTCAGGTCTACAGGAGTCTTTTATGGAGTCTAGTTAACCGTGCCGTAATCAGGATGGTCTCGATTTTTCTCCTGATCTTCAGTTCCCTCAGTCTCTTCTCCAGGTTCTTTGATACAATTCCAAGTGCTCTGACTATATTTAGTATCAACATCACTTTCATGTTCAACAGCTTCTTTAGTTCTCTGAAAAGATTCACGTATTTCCACTTTCTTTTATTTTCCCCTTACCATCTGTTTTATCGTTTATTGGTGTGTATTCTTTGTTTCTCTTTGTCCTTAAGTTATTTTTGTTAATATTACTGTTAATGGCTACTGTGATCAGTCTTTATTTGCTTTATTTTGGTTTCGTTTCGTTATATTAAAAGATAAAATCTGATATTAATAGAATGAAAAGCGTCGGCAAATACGGACACTACTGTTGAAGGTTTTCAAGACGAAAAAATAGATTTTAAAATCCAGAAATCTAATTCAAGAAATTTCATTTAACACAAAAATATATATATAAAAAGATATTTGCTTAAAAGTTCTCAAGCGATATTTTGAAGATAAACAATTAACAGATTTACAGTATCACTGTTAACGAAAAGGCAATTTTTTATATTTCATTTAATACTGTAATATTAATACAATTTTTCAAAAAAAGCATGAATAAAGACAATTTTTATAAGGGTTTTTCCCTTTTTTATGTTTACTAATATGCAATAAGTTAAGGAAAAACTCAAAAATAATATAGTCTTAAATATCTTTTTATTATGAACCGATACTACTAATGTAACGGAAATTAACAACTTTCGTGTTAATTACTACTGTAAAAAGAGAATTATTCTCAAACATTAATCTTTCACAATATTTGTTAGAGATTTTCGTTTTAAAATGAACTTGGCTTCTACTAATATTAGAAACACAAGAAAAATAATCAACCAGGATAAAAAATACGTTCGTTACTTACGTATTAAAAAAGAGTTATTCAACTCTAGAGTGTCATCTTTTCTTTTAAATAAATGGACCTGCTTGTTCAAATTATGATAAAAGATATATATGAATACAAAAATAATAATGTATAAAAGTTATGATCACAACTTTATAAATATCCAAATTACGATTTTTCTCTAATATTACGAAAAACCGGAGAAATGACCCAATACATTTAAACAGAACAAATTGAATTTCCATTCTGTTTCGTTAATAGCAGACGCTTGAAGTTCAAACGCTACCCGATGTTAGTTTTATAAATTTGAACTCCCGGAGGTTGGACTTTTCCAACCCAACACACAGACAGCGTTTCATCACTTGTATAACAGTTAATCAAGCGTTCCATTCCTTTTACAAACATGTAAAATGAAAAAAACGCATGCAATCAAATAAACAAAATAAAATAAAGGATTCTCTGGGAAGGAATTTCAATATCATTAGATAAAAATATGTTATATAAGTACATAGTTTAAATGTAAAAAAACAATTTCATTCCAAACAATTCACTTGAGCATAAGTACAGTTTTTTTTGTTTACACACAGTTAAATGTAAAAACAGTTCTATTTCAAACAAATCAGTTTTGCATAAGTACACTATTTTGTTCTAGTTAACCCATAGATGGATGCCTATCTAGTGCTATCAGTCCGTGAACCTAGGAGAAATGGCAATAAAGGGGTACTCCACATTCCCCAAAGCTCCAGCATTACTGGAGATTCACCATCAGATTGTTTGGGGTCATATCAGGACATTCGTTTAGGGAGTCTTACGCCTCTGCCGAGATGCAGTCGGAGTATTCTGCAGCTCAAGCTAACTGGGCCATAGACACTCCTTGGGGGAGTCTTATCCCTCTGTAGAGATGCAGTCGGTGTATTGTGCAGCCCAAGCAGACTGGGCCATACTCTTTTTGGTATATTCGTCGAGTCACTGAATTGTTGTATCTAGACAATCTTCAATGCTGGCGATGCCCTTTTCACATTTTTTGTCGCATACGTATTTACCCAACCCCTCTTCACGAGTAGGATATGACACAGGGTCAATTTTTCAGTAGAGTTTAACAGGCTTGAATTCAGAGATTTCCTTCTAGACCAGTTGCCATACCAAGGTTAAAGAGCCTTTTCTTGCTACATAGATGCTATGTCGTAGTCGGATGTAAGGCTTTGTGCATCGTTATCGGTTTCTCTGTACTATGGTCCATCTTTCCTCATTCAACTTTTTATGTGATTTAATTTATAGCTTAACGTTCGGTTTCTTAAAATTCTTCAACTGGATTCTACCCAAGACATCGGATGAGGAAAAGATCTGAATAAATGTCTTTTATCTATTTATTGTTTTGCTACCTCTTTTAGGTGATATTTTCCTATCATATTGATAGTTCTCTCCAAAGGAGATGAGCAGTTCCACAAAGTGCAATTTTTTGTATTTCATATCGGCTGGAACTACCAAGTACCTTATTAACGTGTTTATCTGCAACCCTTTCTTGATCATACCCAGTGTGACCACCATTACTGGCCTCGTGATAGTTTTAAGGGGCTACATTTTTACGATTTTTATTTCCAGGTCTTTTTGGCTGTTTGTTATTATCTGTTGCCACTGACATATTAATTAAAAGGTTTTTCTTTTATTGTTATTAACTACTTTATCATATCTATTGCTCTATTTTTCAATCAGTTTTGATTGCAGAGACTAAAGTGACGAGATTTCTTCTGGTTAATTAAAACTATTATTATTTCACTCCTTACGATTTTTTTTACGCCATCGTCAGCTCGTGGTCTTTCACGGGAGTCTTAGAGACAGCAAGTATCTTCTAGTCTCCACGATTCTTCTCTGTATTCTAGCCGATCTCAAAAATTGTCTGGATGGTCTTGATTCTTCCTCTGATTTCCATTTCTACCAGTCTCTTTTCCTAGCCGTTGGGAACTGTTCCTACCTCATCAACTATTATTAATATCGCCATCACCGACTCGTTCCGAAGCTTTTTCAACTTTTACCAAGATTTAAGTATTCGTCTGCCTTTTGCAGTCTTTCATTTTCACTGAGTGGTCCGCTGAGACAGCAAAATCTACCAGATTACGAATTCTTTTTTTCTAAATAATCAACACTCGGTCTGGCTTTCTAAGTCTCAGAGAATTTTATGAGTCTCATTTTCTTGTACAGATTCTAAATTGTTTATAATTGTAATTGTATTTCTTGCGAGTTTTTCACACCAGCGTTAGCTGATGGGCTTTGACTGAAGTCTGAGTGACAGCAAATCTCCTCAAGTCTCCTGAACTCTTTTCAGTATTCAGTCCGATCTTAACAATAAGCTGTAATTTAGATTGTCTTGTTTCGTTTTCCAATTTCCAACTCTTCCAGCCTTCTATCCGAACCTTTTGGACCGTTCCAAGTACACCAACTACAATTGGTATTACCGTTACCTTCATGTACCATAGTTTTTTGTTTTGTTTTTATTTTGTTTTGTTGGGGTTTGGGGGGTTGTTTTTTGTTTTTGTTTTTGTTTTTTTGGTAAGGTCTAGGTACATATTTCTCTTTTTGCTTTCTTTTAAAGTCCACTATTCGGCAGGTTCTCTTTTCTTTTTTGCTTTTTTTCTTTTCTTTTTGTTGACTATCACTATGTCTGGTCGTCTGGCCAAGATTAGGTGATCTGTTTGCATCTCAAAATCCCAGTGGAGTTTATGCATCTCATTCTCATGGACACATTCTGGTTTGTGCATGTACTATTTGGTGGTAAGGTCAAATTTTAATTTCTTGCACATTTCCATGTGGATCACCTTTCACACCCCATCGTGTCTAGTTTGCTGAATTCGCTTTATTGTGGTTAATAGTTTTTTTTTCTTTTTCGCAGTAAATTCGAGCATCCAAATATTGTAAAATTCTTGGGCGTGTGTTTCGACTCAGTTCGTCCACATTACATCGTCTTAGAACTTCTTGAAGGTGGAAGCCTTAAGGAGTTTCTTTTTGAAGCCAGACCAAAACCGGTAAGTAACTTCTGTGATTTTTACGTCTTTCTTTAAGATGTTCTCTTCTCTTTGCAAAAACTCACCAGTCGCAAATTGGACCTTGCCAATATACAAGGTCGATCTATGAAGTTAGTAAAGGGATTTGATTCTCCCAGGCACCAGACAATCACCTTTGTCAACATCCCCTTCCCTGAATATCACAAATCTTTGGGAAAAGCAAACGCTAATTACTATCATTATCATCATCATCTCTCAGACATACACACACACACATGCACACTCACAAACGATCCACCCCTATTGGGCAACCACTTTTGTTAAGTCCTCAAGACAGTATCCAGTGTCTGCACAAAGCTGATGAATGCAAATTTTTACTGGTTGGCCAACACTGCTGTGTCTATGTGTAGGATTCCATACAAGAACGTAGCTTTTGAGTTTGTACTTGCTCTCCAGAAGTTTCCAGCATGTCTTGATCGCCTAACTCGACTGGTTTTTGAGATGGGAGGTAAGTGGCTGTACAGATGCTTTTTGGAAGGTGCTGCTTTCCGGCTTTATTCAAAACAACACACAGCATCTTTATGCAGTTCCCATCGAGTTTTTTCGCTAGGCGTTTCCTTAAAGTCCAAGTGGTGAAACCATACAATGGTACTGACACGGCTCCAGTTTGAAATTCTGTTTTATTTTATATGGTCGATAACCTGTCAATAGCAGTCCCTGATTTACCAATGCGTACATTATTTGAAATCGAATTATATTGAAAAGTACGATGTGACTCGATATCACCAAAGGCGGAATTTAAGTTCGTATATATGTAAGTCCCTTTTTTAAAACAATCTGTTAAACATCGCTAGCACAGAGAAAATTAATGACGTGGAAAAGTATCTGGAAATAGAAATTTACAACCTTGCACATGAGCAAATATGAATTTTTAATGCAATAAAACCAAAATTAAATATCTTTTCCAACTCTTAATCATACAAAATATCTTAAAGTAATTATGAATAAATTGCTTTTGATTATTGTTTTCAAAATGATTTATTCGAGTTCTTGTTCTTGAAATCAACAATATATGAGCTTTAATAACAATAAATAAATAAGTTTTTTTTGTTATTTTTCAGGAAAAGCCCTCCTCACTTACAGTACCGGAACTAGTTAAAATTTCAATTGACATTGCAAAGGGATGTCAGTATTTGGAAGAACGCCACTTTATTCACCGGTAAGAATGGATTATATATATATGATGTTGAGTTATTCTTTGAGTTCAGCTGAAAGAAAGAAAGAAAGAAAGAAAGAAAGGAAGGAAGGAAGGAAGGAAGGAAGGAAGAAAGAAAGAAAGAAAGAAAGAAAGAAAGGCTATCGACGGGGCCGAAGGTATTTTGGGATTTTTCCGGGTGCGTGTGGGCTGTGGCCCTGCGTCCGGACCCACTTTAAAAAAGACCTTGTGCCGTACTTGTCCGGTGGTGGGACAGAGAACAAATAAAGTTCTGCAAGATCTTGGTCAGTAGTAAGACCAATTTCGGACGTAACACCAACAACGTGAAACTTATAATATTTGTTGGACTGTAGTACTTCAGCTAATAAATAATTAACTCTTTATTTCACTGTGTATCTCTTCCTTATCACGATACAACATTTACTATCTCCCAATGGAGGTGCCCGTGGTGTAATGGTTATCGTCGTAGGAAATGGACACGGAGACACGAGTTCAAATCCTGGACAAGACTGATTGCATTTCACATAGCACTAATACCCTTGGGAAAGGTATGAATCCAATTATTCTCCCTCCAGCTATGGGTAAATAGTAAGGCAGACTAGGTGTTTCAGCCTTGGTGAGGCAACTATTCTAGGAGAAGGAAAACTCTGAATTCAAACCTGTTAAACTCCGCTTAAAAGTTGACCTTGTGTCATATCCTGCCCGAGCGGAGGGGTTGGGTAAATAGGATTTACTATCTCTCATTTTAATATAGGAGCTGTACATAGATTCTTTTTAATTTCCCACACATAGTTAGATTAACTAGTTATGTGCCTATATATTTCGTGTGCAAAACTACTTCTATGATTGTAAGATCCTTTTTAGAAAGGTCGTGTAGAACTTACATATACCTTTTTATGATTTCTACTGACGTAACAATTGTTAGGTTCACGGCTATGTACCTCCGCCTTATATACTCTACATTCATATAGACACTTCCCCTTGAGTGGGTAATTGGATTTATTAGTACAATTACATTGATGAAGCTCAGTGCGTTGATTTTCCTAAGTTTTTAGGATTACTTTTATTAATTATAGTTCCCACATTAAGCATAGAATTATATCTTAATTTAGCAGTGTTCCTATTTGATATTTTATATAGGCTACACGACAAAGAAAAAATTTTCTTTAATAATCTAAATAATTTGGTATATATATCCCGTCAGCGTCTGAAGACAATGGGTGTGGATTATTCGAGTATAGAATATATGAGGAATTTCATATAAATCTATGAGAGTGCTCGATGTTTGGCTATTGTTATATATTACTTATCCAGGTTTATAAAATAAAACTCAAATACAGAGCTCATACAATGCAATTAGAAGAAAACTCAAACCTGTTTAAATTGTCATAATAAATTTATTTCGGCAAAGAATATCATTATACTCTTCGTCTCATCAGATGACTTCACCCGTTTAAATCGTGGTTGAAAAAATTTAAATGTTTTCAACCTCAAATTAAACGTGTGAAGTCATCTGATGAGACGAAGAGTATGAAATGGAAAAATATATTTCTAACAGTATGTTGTGTATTATTAATGACTAACTGGAAAAAAAATTTGCTAAAAGATTTTTATTCTTTACCGAACAAATTTCGTGATATTGCATAGCATTTTCAATGGTGTGAAAAGGAATGTTCGTATTTTTATGTTATTTTCGTTTATCTAATTTTTTTTGTATGTAAACGAAATATGCATGATAGGGTTACAGAATAAATAAAAATGAATGCAATAAAGATTCCGATAATTAAACGAAACAATGTTTTATGTATTGTAACAAAAGTATACAAGAAAAAATGAAAAGTTTATCATGTATGCCAACCACAAAAAAGACTTCTCACAAAAGAAAAAGTCCCAGTCAATCTAAAGAAAGATGTCTGTGTGTATTTTAAAATCAAAAATATATTAGTAATATTTAAGTAATGATATAAAATTAAGCCAAAATATGAAAGAGAAAATGTATCTTTACCTTTCGATAGCAAACAAACAAAATCTTTTTTTTTTCTTTTGATATTTTAAATTTCGCACGCGCAACGCGTGTAAAGAACCGTTTCATTCAAAATATTTTGATTGTCTGGGCTGTGGAATATTGTAGTATATTTTCTGTAGGCAGACAATTCTGGTCGCTATATCATATTGTTGTTGGTAACAATGTAGCGTTTGAGTTTGATTTAACGTAAATGTTTGTTAACGTTATGTTCTGTGAGGATCAACTGAGTCAGAGTTGGAGATGAGTGAAATTTTCCCGATCTTTGTTTTATTGTTTCTGAGAGAAGAATAAATGCTGATTCTATGGCTAATCGTTTCTTTTTATTGGGTATGTTTCATAATTTTTACTCCCTTAAGATTAAAATTATGTTTTTCTTTGTTTTATTGTCGGACTAGGGCATAGCTAGTGTCGTTTTTTAAGAGAGCTTGTTTGTCTCCATAAATCCTCTTATATATATATATATATACCCAACACGAGCAGGATGTGACACAAGGTAGATTTCTAAAGCAGAGGTTTACAGATTGTAATTGAAGTTTTCCTTACCCTAGACTGGTTGCCATACCAAAGCAAAAGAGTCAGTCTTCCCTACTATCTATCCTGAGCTGGGGGGAGAAAGATTGGATTCATTCCTCTTTCGAGGGTATTAGCGTTATGTGAAATGCAAACAACCTCGTCCAGAATTTGAACTTGGGTCATCGTGTCCATTTCCAACGACTGAATCCATTACCCCACAGATGACTTTTGGTGGTTGGGATATAAATATATATATACATGGTTGGGATACGAATATATATATATATATATATATATATATATATATATATATATATATATATTCGTATCCCGACCACCAAAAGAGTGAGAGAGAACGAATGAAGAAATCCGTCTTATATTGGGATTCACTCGGTGGCGCTTGTAGGTTTATGATTACCATGGAAGGAAATGGACACGGCGACCCGAGTTCAAAACCTGTTTGCGCTAATACCCTCGAGGAAGTTATAAATCCAATTTTTCTCCTTCTAGCTATGGCTAAATAGTAGGGCAGACTGAGTTCTTTAACCTTAGTTCGGCAACTATCAAGGAGAAATAATTAACCTTGGGTTGCATCCAGCTTGTGTGGTGGCGTTGACAAGTACATATATTTGTATTCACTCTACCCTCACTTCCGCTTCCGGTTGGTGATCGTCCTGCCATCCCCTGTAACCACTTAGATGGCCGATTACTCATGATCTAGATCAAGTATATCTTGTTGCGCAAAGCTCACTGGACGAGATGTTGAGCTTTGTCAACTCGTCTTTCTTCCCCTAATCAGGTTTCATCGTGGAGTTAATGCTTATGTAGCGTGTCTTGGGCAGAAATATCCAACTGAAGCCCATCCCTGTCCAGGTCGATTACTGGTTTGAATTCAGAGTTTTCCTTCTAGCATAGTCATCATACCAAGGTTAAAGAACCCAATTTGCTCCAATATTTACCTGTAGCTGGAGGGACAACATTTCTTCATACCCTTCCCTGGAATATTAGAGCTATATGAAATGCAAACAGCTTTGTTTAGGATTTTGACCCGAGCAGCAGAATCCATTTCCCAGAAATAATAACCGTCTCATCGCGGTCACCTCCAAAGCGCTTACACTGTTACGTATAGATACTGAAATTTAAATAATATATAAATACGCAAAAAAAAAAGATTTTTAAACTTAAAGAAAATTTTTAGTTATTTTTTGAAAATGTTTTTTATATGCAGTATTTCTTGCATATTTTTTTTTTTTTTCAAATACGTGGTCTTTTTCCGATATTTGTTCATGAATATTCAACATGCATCAGGCACACTGATCTGCACTTGTTTCTTTTTCACTTCATTTGGTGATGATATTTGAATTACTAACTTCTTAATTTAGATCTTTGCAATAATCTTCTTTTTTTTTTTAATTCATATAATTCACAAACACTTCGTTTTTAAAAGAATCAAACCCTTTGAAAGTCTCAGAATTATAACAATTTAATATTCTCAGCAACTCAAAATCAACCTTTCAAACTCAAGTAGTTTTTCCTGAAATTCTAAAGGATTGAATTTTTTTAAGAATCTTTTATTGGAAAGTATGAAGTAATGTTCAATTTTCTCATGTTGACGTTTGGCAAAACAATAGAATTCTTTATTATTATTATTATTATTATTATTATTATTATTATTATTATACTCCTTTAGAGTTTTTCACATCAGTGTTAACTGATGGTTTTACACTGGAGTTTGAGTGACAGCAAGTCTCCTCAAGTCTCCAGGACTCGTCTCAGGATTCTGGCCGTTCTTAGCAATGCTGTCGTTTGGATAGTCTCTACCCGTCCACCAACTTCCAAGTCTTCCAGGCCTTTTAATGATCCTTTAGTTATTGTGCCTAACGCACCAATCACAATTGGCACAAACGTTACTTTCATGTTCCACAGTTTTTTCAATTCTCTAGCAAGGTCGAGGTACTTTTCTTTCTTTTCACTTTCCTCCAGATTTATTCTGTGGTCTGCCGGGACAGCAAAGTCGACAATTTTACAAATTTTCTTTTTTTTTTTTTTTTTTGTTGATTATTATGAGGTCTGGTCGTCTGGCCGGGATTAGATGATCCGTTTGTATGTTAAAGTCCCTTTGGAGTTTTTTTATTATTATTATTATTATTATTATTATTATTATTTACTCCTTTAGTGTTTTTCACATCAGCTTTAGCTGATGGTCTTTCACTGGAGTTTGAGTGACAGCAAGTTTCCTCAAGTCTCCAGGACTCTTCTCAGTATTCTAGCCGTTCTCAATAATGCTGTAGTTTGGGTGGTCTCCACTCGTCCTCCAACTTCCAAGTCCTCCAGTCCCTGTAATAATCCTTGAGTTACTATCCCAAAAGCACCAATTACAATTGGTATAATTGTCACCTTCATGTTCCATAGTTTTTGGGTTTTTTTCAATTCCCAAGCAAAGTCGAGGTACTTGTCCTTCTTTTCACTTTCCTTCAGTTTTATACTCTGATCAGCCGGTACAGCTAAGTCTACAATATTGCAAGTTCTCTTTTTTTTTCTTTTTTCTTTTTTTTTCTTTTTTTTGGTTGATTACTATAAGGTCTGGTCTTCTAGGCAAGATTTGGTGATCCGTTTGTGTATCAAAGTCCCATAGGAATTTATGTGTGTCATTCACCCCATTTGTTCGTATGGTCAAATTTCAACTTCTTGCACATATCCCAGTGGATCACCTTTCCTACCCAATCGTGTCTAGTCTTGTACTCCTTCTGTGCTAATTTGCAGCATTCGCTTATTATGTGATTGATGGCTTCGTCTCTATCACTACATTTGCTATTTTGTTGTGTCTTATCTATTCTTGCTTTGATTTGATTAGTTCTTATGGCGTTGTTTTGTGTTGCTATTCGGAGAGATTCTGTTTCTCTTTTAAAATTTCCTTTTCTTAGCCATGTCCAGATTTGGTCATGTGAGATGTTGTTTATTAGTCGTTTAAAGCGCCCATAGATTTGTTTTTCTTCCCATTTTTGTTTCCTAGTTATTGTCATTCTATTGATCACTGTGTTGTCACTATCGTTTTCGATGGCTGTAATCAGTCCTCCTTCGTGGTTTTGTATATAGTCCTCGAATCATTGTATCGATGCGTCAACAGTGTCTTCAATGCTGGCAAGTCCTCTTCACTGGAGTTTGGGCTGGTGATCTACACTCATCCTCTTATTTCCTAGTCCTCCAGTCCCTGTACCAATCCTTTGGTGACTGTACCGAGCACATCAATTACAATTCCTATCACCATCACTTTCACTTTTGTGAAGATGCTCGTGGTGCCATGGTTATCGTCGTAGGAAATGGACACGGCGACACGAGTTCAAATCCTGGACGAGGCTGATTGCATTTCACATAGCACTAATACCCTTGGGAAAGGTATGAATCCAATTATTCTCCCTCCAGCTATGGGTAAATAGTAAGGCAGACTAGGTTCTTCAGCCTTGGTGAGGCAACTATTCTAGGAGAAGGAAAACTCTGAATTCAAACCTGTTAAACTCCGCTTAAAAGTTGACCTTGTGTCATATCCTTTCCGAGCGGAGGGGTTGGTAAATAGGATCACCATCACTTTCACAGTTTTTTCGATTCTCTTGCAAGGACCAGGTACTAGTTGTCTAAATTTCTGAGACGAAGCTTTTTGATTTTTATCATTAAGGGTTTTCGAACTATTGTCTTCATCTTTCTTGTTTTTTTCCACAACATTTCGGCCGATATGTCCTCCAGCTTTCTTTAGGTGTTTTTTTTTAACTCGAAAACCTTCGCGGAACTTCGAACTACGTCCTTTATTTAATCCACGGGGGTCACCTGTTCTGATTCCGTTAGCCATAATCGGGTACAAGTGTTAAATATTCCTGTATTGTTAGTTGCAAGAATAAAGATCTCATACCAAAAACAAGTTCGGCAAACACCTGAAGAAAGCCGGAGGACATATCGGCCGAAACGTTGAAGAAATAACAATAAAGATGAAGACAATAGTCCGAAAACCCTTAATGATAAAAAAAGGTCCAGGTACTTACCTCTCTTTTCGCTTTCTTTCAGTTTTACCCAGTGGTCAGCCGGGACGGTAAAGTCCACTATTCGGCAGATTTTCTTTTTTGTTGATTATATTAAGGTCTGGTCGTCTGGCCGAGATTAGATGATCCCTTTGTATCTCAAATCCCGGACAAGTTTGTGTATTATTATTATTATTATTCACTCATTAGAACTTTTCACATCAGCGTTAGCCGATGGTTTTTAGCTGGAGTCTGGGTGACTGCAAGTCTCCTCAAGTCTCCAGGACTCTTCTTAGTATTCTGGCCGTTCTCAATAATGCTGTCGTTTGGATGGTCTCCACTCGTCCACCAACTTCCAAGTCCTCTAGTCCCTTTTGTAATCCTTTAGTTACTGTTCCGAACCCACCAATTACAATTGGTATAATTGTTACCAGCATGTTCCACAGTTTTTTTCAATTCTCTAGCAAGGTCGAGGTACTTATCCTTCTTTTCATATTCTTTCAGTTTTATTATTATTATTATTATTATTATTTAGACTTTTGCAAGATTTTGATAGAGTAATAGATGTTACACTGTCACGCTTGGAAATGGAATCGGCAACCCAAGTTCAAGTTCTTGAGGAGTTTTTTTTTCATTTCATTTCGTGCTATTGCTCTTGGAAAAAGACTTGAATCCACATTTTCCTCTACAACTATAGTTAAATAGATTTTTTAATTCTTTCCTTCTGTTTAGTCAATTCGTCTGCCTAGAAGTCTAAATAGCCTTGTCTTCTATACTGTTTATACTTTGCTGGGGAGGGGGACAGAAGAAATAGATTTATACTTTTCCTTGAGACATTAGCACAAAGTGAAATCTAGGCAACCTCGTCAAGTATTTGATTTGGTTTGGTTTGGTTTGGTTTTTGGCATATCAAATCATGTGGGTTATTCAATCGTACATTATGGTTGGTTTGTTTGGTTTTATGGCATATCAACCTTTGTGGGTAATTTAACGCCAAATCCATTTTTATGTAAATAATCTGTTCTATTTAAAACAATTCAGTTTAGCATAAGTACACAGTTTAATTGTCAAAAACATTTCTATTTCAAACTATTCAAGCAGTTATATGTAACAATTCAGTTAATTGTAAATACAGTTTTAATGTCGAAAAAGAGTTCTATTTCAAATAATTCAGTTAAGCATAAGCGCGCAGTTTAAATCTAAGTACGGTTTAATTGTCAAAAACATTTCTATTTTAAGCTATTCAGTTTACTCAATTCAGTTTAGCATAAGTATGCTGTTAGTTCTATTTAACCCATAGATAGGACCCTTATCAACTGCTACCACTCCGAGCCAGAGTGGACCTAGGAGCGATGGCAATTAAGGGGTACTCCGCATTCCCCAAAGCTCCAGCATTGCTGGAACCTCACCATCAGATTGTTTAGTGTCATATCCAGGACAATCATTGGGGGGGTCTTACCCCTCTGCAGAGAATCAGTCGGTGTATTCTACAGCCTCACCCGACTGGGCAATCGTACATATATATATATATATATATATATATATATATATATATATATATATCAGTGGTGACTCTAGCCTATTTTTGCTACTCGTGCCCCCACCCACCCTCTGTCAACTTCAGTTCCCAACCCGTGGTCCGTGGACCCAAAGTAAGTCATCATAGTTGCTATTGCGTGATTCTCCATTGTATAGCACAGATTGACAAACGTACCTTGCATGGTGGTTTTTTTTTGTAAACAATCAAGATACTATATAATTTGTAGTCTTGTTAATACAGTAGATAAGATAAGTTCTTCATGTGTTTATGCGTACGTATGTGTCTACGATATACACAGACACAGCTAGTAGTTTCAATTTCGCTTAAAATAAAGATTATTTGTTGAAAATGTATTCAAATAAACACAATTTAGTTACAGAATGTAATATATGCAACATTCATTAAAGAAATAGAGATCTGTTAGTGAAAAAACGAATTAAAACACGCCGTTTAACCAACATTTACCATAGCGATGATGATGACGTCGGCGATGGCTATAATCTGCTATCCCCCCCTTCTCTCACTCTTTTTCTCTCTCTCTCTCTCTCTCGGTTCCTCTCCCTCTTCCCAAGACAGACGTCAGCAGTCACATTGTGCTAATTTTTTTGAGCACGGTATTTTGACTTGTTTGGCCATTGGCTACAGCCAAAAGCGAGATTTCTCTAACATTACTGTTATTATAAGGGTCTTGTGCTTGGCACGGATTACGCATGCTCAACATTATAGCCAATTTTATGGGATGTTCAATGGATCTGACGGTGGCTGGACAAAGACCATCCGTTCAAAACAGCATCGTTGTATTATTCCCAGATATATTTATGAACTTTTGGCTACTTAGTTATCGAAACTTGAATAGATACGTAATTTGATTGCGATCAGACTAAGTATGTTTGCTTGAAATTAATGGATGATTTTTAATCCATTTTGAATAACACTGAACGAGTTATTGGTCGTGCCGGGCACGAGTAGCACTAGACCCATCTCCGCCCCTGATATATATATATATATATATATATATATATATATATATATATATATATATATATATCTTATGTAAGGTTTGTAAGTGAAACATTTAAAGGTAACATTATTTTTAAACGAGCCAGATTTCATTTATTTACACACAGTTAAATGGTTTTAAGTATTGCTATTCAACATTAGAATTTCTATTCATCAAGTACTCCTAATTTAATGCTAATTATTTGTTTTCATACAGTTAAATGGTTTCAAGCATTCCTAACTCTAATTATTCTAAATGATTTCAAATATTACTAACACTAATAATGCTCTTTGATATTAATCATTTGTTTGTACACTGTTAAATGGTTTCAAATATAGTAAAAGATTGAACAGTTCTATTTGACCCATAAATCGGACCCTAACAGGTACTACAACTTCTAGTCAGAGTGGACTTGGAAGTAATGATAATGAATTACTCCACAGCAGAGGTGCAGTCGGTGTATTCTACAGCCCCAGCCAATTGGGCTCCATGGTTTCAACACGGGTCATCGATTCTAACATATGCAGTTCAGTATCATAACCAGGACCCGCCTTTGAATCGGGGGTCTTACCCTCCGCAAGGTATACAACTAGGGTATTCTAAGCTTCGGTAACAGTGCAGTAAAAGCATCTGGAATTTCTTTAAGCTACTAAGGTAAGGGGCAAAGTCAGTTGGATCTTGAAAGAGACCAGATGGAATAGAAATGACTTCCATGGGCATACACTGAAGTTTTGAAGGACGATTTCCATCCTTGTTTTTATACACAAGTCCCTTGGCCTTCATAGAAAATTTACCTTCATGCGAGACAATTTTCCTTTACTTAGTTTATGTAAAAGAGTCAACTACCTGAATAAATAGGCTTCGAAAAAGGTAAATTAATCGACTGGCCACTATTTTCTCCACGTCACTATTTCCAATAAAAATCTTCTGAACATTCACAAGGGGAAAGTATATGATGATGAGTTTTAGTCGTAACCAAAATTTATGATAAGTCATTGTGGCAAGTGCAAAAGCTGTTACAGCTTAGGAAATTTAAATTTTTACAAAGTCAATAGAGAATAGACGAATATATGATTCTTGAGCTGGTAATTTTAAAATGATTAGTCTCAGTTTTTGTTTTCAAAATTGCATACTGTTGATTTATTGGCGTATATATTTTATGTTTTAGCTTATTTCTACTTTTTCCATTCTGTACCATTTAATGATTTAAACAATAGGTTTGTTTGTTTGATTGATTGATTGTTTGTTTGTTTGTTTGGTCAGTTGGTTTGGTTTCTTTGTTTTTAATGGCATATCAACTCTTTTTAGGTTATTTAATGCCAAAGCCATTCTCCGAGAAGAACAGTAGTGGTACTATTTAACCTATAGCTGGGAGGATAAGGGGGCTCATACCTTTCCCAAGGGTATTTGTCCGAAAGTGGACGTAATAGAGCGACTGAAGTACCACGATTCCGCAGTCCAACGCTTTAACCAGTACACCTCGAGGACACCCCCCTTGGTCAGTTGGTTGGTTGGGTTTATGGCATATCAACTCTTCTTGGCTATTTGATGCCAAATCCTGTTCACACATATCTATATTAAAAATATATGATTTGTAAACGAATAGTTTCTTGGTAAGACAATTTTAAACGAGCAAGAGCTCATTTGTATGCACATAGTTAAGTAGTTTTAAGTATTTCTATCAAACGCTAATATATCTATTTGCTCACTGTTAAATGGTTTCTAGTATTGCTATTTAACATAAGTAATTCTATTTATCAAGTATTCCAATCTAATCTAATACTAATAATTTGTTTGCACACAGTTAAATGGTTTCTAGTATTGCTACGTAATGCTAACTATTCAATTTAACATCAGTCATTTGTTTTTACACAGTTAAATGGTTTTAGATATAAAAAATAATTAGATATTTCTATTTGATCAATAGATGGTACTTTAGCAGGTACTACTACTCAGAGTCAGTGAACCATGGAGTAAAGGCAATGATAGGGTACTCTATATTGTTCAACACTCCAAAACATAAGCCTCACCATCAGGCGGTTTAGTATCATATCGAAGACACTTGTTTAGAGGTTTGACCGGTCTGCGGATATACAGTCGGCCTATTCTTCTGCTGATTAGGCAATTTAAATAATGAGTATGCAATTGATATGATCCGAAATGTTCTGCGTACTGAGAAAAAAATAATCATTTCATTTTCTTACTTCCTCATCTATTCTTAGTTTGAGTGATTACTACGTTCAACAAAGTAGACAGTTTGTTTGTTTGTTTTTTGCTAATCAAAATAAGTACAACAGTAAATTGAATTTTAATTTCTAAAAAAATATGGGTGTCGTCGTGGTGTAGTGGTTAAAGCAATGGACTGTGAAATCGTAGTAAGCGTGTTGGTACTCCAGTCGCGCTATTAAGATCACTTTCAGGTAAATACCCTTTGGAAAGGTATGAATCCCCTTATCCTCCCAGCTATGGGTTAAAGAGTACCACTACTGTTATCCTGGGAGAATGGCTTTGGCATTAAATAACCTATAAAGGTTGATATGCCATTAAATAAAGAAACCAAACCTTAAAAATTGTTCAAAGTTTATTCCAAAATACGATGCGTATTGAATTTTACGTAAATTATGAAACAGCAGAAACCACAAATCAAACCAAACCAAACCAATTCGGAAGAAAAATGTAGGGTTTCTCAGAAAATGTGCTATTATTTCGTAAGGACCAATTCTAATTAAAATGTTTTCTAATTTTAATGGTTTGTATAGAAACAACTCAAAACTCTGTGTTAAATGTTTTATGTTAGTGTAATGGTTATCGTCGTAGTAAATGGACACGGCGACAGGAGTTCAAGTCCTGGACGAGACTGATTGCATTTCACATAGCACTAATACCCTTGGGAAAGGTATGAATCCAATAATTCTCCCTCCAGCTATGGGTAAATATTAGGGCAGACTAGGTTCTTCAGCTCTTGGTGAGGCAACTAGTCTAGGAGAAGGAATACTCTGAATTTACACCTATTAAACTCCGCTTAAAAATTGACCTTGTGTCATATCCTTTCCGAGCGGAGGGGTTGGTAAATATGGTTAAATGTTTTATGTTTTCTTTGCAGGTTATTTCATTCGGTTTAATGGCATATCAACCCTTGATAATTATCTTAATTCATTTAAAAATAAGGATGTAAATAAACAATATGAGCTTGATATAAGATTAGACAACAAACGTAAATGTTGCCCACTTTATATCACCTTTTGGGAAATGCTTCGATTTTCAAACTGCATAACCCTGCCGGCTAGAGTTGAAGAATACACTGACTGTATCCTTTGCAGAGGAGTAAGAAACCCCACCCCACCGAACGGGTGTCTTGGATATGATACTAAACTGCATCTGTTGGTGAGGCTTCAGTCCAGGAGCTTTGGGGAATGTGGAATTCCTTTTCATTGCGAGGTACTTCGTGGTACTTTCTGACTGGGAGTGATAGTACCTGTTAGGGTCCAATCTATGAGTCGAATAAAATAGTTTAATCACTTGCTCTACTTGAAACCATTTAACTGTATGTAAACAAATGGTTGGTATTCAATTGAATTATTTGCATTTCATCGTAATGTCTAAAATCATTTAACTGTGTGCAAATAAACTATATCTGGCTCGTTTAAGAAATGTTACCTTCAAACTTAAAAATGGTATGATAAATGTATTAACAGGATTTAGTATTGAATAAATATCATATTAGACCAAATAAACTAACCTAACTGACCCTGAAAAAAAAACATTTAAGACAGAATTTTTAGTTGTTGCCATACATACTGTTAAAATTTGAGAACATTTTAATAACAATTAGTCGAGTGTATTAAGTTACGAAATAGGAGCAATTTTTCTGAAACACCCGAAATTTCCTTCTGAATTAGTTTGGTTCTTTGTTTTCTGGCATATCAACCTTAATGGATTATTTAATGTGAAGCCATCATTTTAGAAGAACAGTAACGGTGCTATCCAACCCATAGGTGAGAGAATAAGGGTAAATATACCTTTCTCAAGGGTATTAGTTTAAACGTGGACGTCACGTCGCATTAAGGCTCTTTAGCTACAATGCAGGCCAGCACATTAGCCACTCTCCTCCTAAACTGGATGTCTTCGATCTTTGCATGATTTCGTAAAAACAGTTTCCTATGCCGAGATAGACAGCCAACGTTTCTGTCCAGAGCCATCAATCAAGTTGACAGAATCCCTGGTAAGGGACTCTCATGGTTTCTTGAAATAAATCATTCTGCGTAAACTCATTGTAAAATTTAGATTTAAATCCCATTGGTGTTCATTTCATATTGCTTATACTCCTGCTTTTACTAATCTGACGGCCGCATTAGAGTCTATTACGCAGTACATGAAAGTTAATACATTCTTGCTATGGAGCATTGGTTTGCACATTTGTCTCCCAGATCTCTTGATAGGTGATAGAACATTCAAAATCAAGGAAGTTAAGAATTGTCTCTTTTTTCGGTAAAACAAAAAACAACAGATTTCTTTAAGTGGGAAATCGAAAATTTACCTTCCCGTTGGGTTGCAATTATTGAAAATGATGACGATTTCTGGTCATAATGATTAAATAGATTTAATTTACAATTGTTTTTAGATCCTCTTTGGTAAGTCGTAATTACTTCCCTAATATATATTTCATTGCAGACATACGTGAGTTTCATATAAGTAGATATATATGTTTCTATTCAGATGTAAATGTCTCGTTTAAGTATATATATCTACATATGTTTCTGTGCAGCTATAGATGATTTTCATTAAATCATAAATGTGTTTATACGTAGATATGTATGAGCTGGGTTAAAATAGATATATGTTTCTGTACAGATATATTAGTTTCATTAATGTAGATATATACGTTTCTATGGAGATGAATATGAGTTTCATCAGAGTAGGCACATACGTTTCAATGTCGATATGTATGAGTTTTATTAAAGTAAGCTTATACATTTCTATGCAAATATATGAGTTTCATTAAATTAGATATATATTTCTATTTAGATACACAGATTTCTTTATAGTATATATAAATATAAGTGATGTACTCTTATGGACCCCCACACATGGCCGTGCAAAAGCAGGACGACCTGCACGAACATACATTCAGCAGCTATGTGAGGATACGGGATGTTGTCCTGAAGACCTGCCGAGGGCGATGAACGATAGGGAGGAGTGGCGAGAGAGGATCAGGGATATCCGTGCTACCAGCACGACATGATGATGATGATATATAAATATATATATATATATATATATATATATATATATATATGTGTGTGTGTGTGTGTCTATCTATCTAACACATCTTTCATGATTAGGATACGATACAAGATCATTTTTAGCTGATTGCATCTGTTTTGAATTTATAGTTTCTACCATATTTATAGTTTTGAATTTATAGTTTTCTGCCATACTAAGAACTCGGCCAGTCCTACAAGTAGATATGTACGTTTTTATGTATATGCCTATATTTCATTAACAAAAATATATATGTTTCTAAATAGATACGCATGAGTTTCATTAATAAGGTTGGATGTGTATGTGAGTATCCACGTGTAACATACTGACCCTCGACCGAGCCGTCAATCAAGAGATGCACCTGTGTAAATAAGCGGAAGAACAGCGAAACAGGTGCATCCGGTCGAAGATATCGGAATATCACCTTGACCTGTGGACGTGGTGGAATTCAGTGATGGTGGCAGATGCGTCCGCCCACAGGAATCAGGTGGACGTCAGACAATTATATAACAAAGTGCCACAGACGGCTTGAGTCAGTTCCAGTTCCAGTTGCTGTTGGAGTCAGTTGGGGACAAGATACCAGCGTGAGAATCAGCTTGCAGACTGAGGGCTTGCGGCCCTCAGTGACCCACGGTTGAGCAGCCCGGCCAGAATGCGGAAGAAGTGCTGCTATGATCAGAAGAACTTTGGATTGATATGTAGCAGTCTGTCTCCGTCTCCAACTCACCTCTCACACACAACCAACATCAACCCTTTCGAATAAAGTGTGAGAGGTATATTTTTATAAAGAAGTGTGTTCGTTCGATCATTGAAGTTCATCAGTATGTTTGATTATGTTTCCACTTATATTTGTATTATGTATACTTAGTTGTATGTGGCTATACAACACACGTTATCAATGTGTGTCGATGTGTGTCGATGTGTGCTTTGTAGTTTGGTTTCTTTATATGTGGCGTAATGACTAAAGTGCTGGACAACGGCTTCGAAGTAACAGAGTTCGAACTCTATTCGTGCTATTACATTCACTTTCGGACTAATACTCTCGGAAAAGGTATGAACCTCCTTAACACCGTAGCTATGAATAAAATAGTATCATTGCTGCTCTTCTACAAGTATGACTTTTGCATTAAATAACCCACAAAGGATATCAACCACTGTTGATTATTTAATGCCAATTCCTGTTTTTACAAATAAATTAAATATATATGATTTGTCAACACGTCTTGGAGATACACATAGTTAAATGATCTAACAGTTCTATTTCTAACAGTTCAATTTAGCATAAGTCAACAAAGTTAAATGGTTGCAAATATTGTTATGTATCACTAACAATTCAATAAAACATCAGTCATTTGTTTCCACACAGTTAAATGATCAAACAGTTCTATGTCTAACAATTCAATTTAGCATGAGCCAACAAAGTTAAATGGCTGAAAGTATTGCTATGTATCACGAACAATTCAATTAAACATAAGGCATTTTGTTTGCAAACAGTCAAATGATCAAACATTTCTTTTTCTAACAATTCAATTTAGCATAAATCGTTTGTTTACGCACAGTTTAAGTGTCAAACAGTTCTATTTGACCGATAGATAGGACCCTGTCAGGTGCTACCACTCCGGGCTTGTGTGAGCCTAGGAGCAATGGCAATGAAGGGATACTCAGCATTTCTGGAGCCTCGCCATCTGACTGTTTAATATCATATCCAAGACACTCGCTGGGAGATCTTATCCCTCAGCAGAAATGCAGACGGTGTACAATCTCGACATTAGATCGAGTATTCCTATCTAATGCAAATAATTTGCACAAAGATGTATGTTTTCAAGTATTCCTTTCTAATACTATTTACTATATGCTTTCAAGGAATTACTTCTCTTAAATAATGGTCATTTGTTTTCGCACATATGGTTTGAGAAATTGATGATAATTCAAAATAAACAATTATAACTTCAAGTAACTTAATACAAATGATTCACAGTTATATGGCATCAAATATTCTTATCGAATAAGAATAATTTTTGAACATATCTATTTGACCTATAGATGGTACCTTAGCTGGTATCACCACTCCGAGTCAGAGTGCATCTTGTAGTAATGGCAATGAAGGGATACTCCACACTCCCGAGATCTTCAAGACTGAAGGGAGCCTCACCGTCAGATGCAGTTTAGAGTCATAGCCAGAACACTACCATTTTTGGTGAGACTTTACGACTTTTCAGAAGATACAATCAGTTTATACTTAACCCTATCGACAGAGCTGGAAGAAATAGGGTTTATACTGTGAGAATTTAGGCAGCTTGGGTATATGTACTTCTAAATAAGATATATCTCTGTTGCCAGAAAGCAGTTTCTGTTTGGGGGTTGTTTTTTTTGGGGGGGGGGTTGCTTTTATTCATTTATTTATTTATTTGTTTATTTATTTATTTTTGTTTTCACTGCAATCCAAGAATTTTCACCTTTCTTTGTTTCGTTTTTTTTTTTTCCTTAGAGATATAGCAGCCAGGAATTGCCTCTTATCGGCAAAAAGTTCTGACCGGGTGGCTAAAATCGCTGATTTTGGAATGGCCAGGGATATATACAGGTAAATATAACATTAATATTTATATGGAAAAAAATGAAGATCAGATTTATTGATAATAATTGTAATGTATTTAATGTATGTATTTATTCAAACTCTCTGGCACTGACAGGATTTGAACCCAAATCGCCGATTCCATTTCCTGATAACCGTTTAGCTAAGTGCGTTTCCAAATACTGTAGTCTCTAAAGTCTGGAGTTATTATGGAATGATTGGAGGATTTGGGTGAATATATATAATTGTTTAGAAGACATTTGGATCACCACGGAACGGCCACCTCAATCTCACTGTTTTGATCAATGCAACGGTGGTTCTGATTAGTCTGAATCTAAATTCAAATATAATGCCTTCTTTGTTGACAATTGATTCAGTGATTGATAAAGTGTCAAAGAGGTTTGACACTGCATACACAATAGATTGTTCTGTGCTCTGTGATAATATCAAAACATGACATGAGATGAACTCACCCTAATCATGCTGTAGATTATTAGACAAATAAGCAAGGAATCTTTAAGAATTAATTCAAAGGGAAACGACGCGCCAAAAAAAAAAAAAAAAACAGATGCATCAAATCTTGGTAAAAAATATGAGACTACATACACACACACAAAACCACAGCTTGTCAAACATGTTTCATTTAATTAACAGTTTTCAATTCTGTTTTACTCAAGTCGTTAAATTCATCTTTGTATTTAGATTTTCAAAAGATTATCCACTGAATCGAAAACGTGATTACGACTTTTATTTAGTCTATTTGTTGTGGTTGTTGTTGTTATGGTGGTGGTGGTGGTGGTGGTGGTGTTTAAACGGCAGTCCATCTTGAGGATACTGAAGCAGTGAAAGATTATCATCAGTTATATCTGTCAGATATTCGGAGTCTTTTTAATGACGTTCAGCGCAAACACAAACTTCATAAATCAATATTCAGTTGCAAATTGGACTGTAAACAGACTTATTCTCTAAATTGATTGATTGATTGATTGATTTTAACGGAATTTCAACCTGTCTTGGTTTATTTCATATTTCAAGGTTAGGGAATCATGTACGTTTATATTTACATTTTTTGTGTAGTTATTTTTCAATAGATTTTTTGTCACACAGTCCTAATATGGGACTCAGCTGGTACTACCACTCCAAGTCAGATTTAACCTGGGAATGGCAATGAAGAGATACTCCACACTCCCTAGAACTGGATATTCACCATCAGATATAGTTTACTGGCATACTCGGGAAACCTCTTTTTAAGGTGAGGGGTTCTTATTTCTCAGCAGATAATACAATCAGCGTCTTCCACTTCAAATCGACGGGAGCATTTAAAATGTATTGCATGAAAAATTAAAAAATTTAGGTTAAATCAAGATTTAAAATTAAAGTAAAAGGAAAAATAGCAATAATTTTAATTTTTTATTTAATATGAAAAAACATGAAATATTTTATTAAAAAATATTTAAAAATTAAAACACACTATTAAAGATCAAACATTAAGATTAAATAAAATAGAAATTGCATAAAAAATACGCTACGATGCGGTAATTTTGCTACAGTACCAAAGCATATTGAAAATTGATGAGAATCTTAGTAATATAGATTTGCATTATATATGTATATGCCTTCGTATTGTCGCTGGTGGGGATACAACTAGACGTGTCAGGAAAAACTGATCTGCAACGATCCAGAAGCCATAAAACAGTAAATTTCCTTTTGCTGACAGCCGAGAATATTGGAAGTCTGCCAATGTGAATCCACTTTTTCCTATTGGCCATTAAAGAACGCAAACCAGTCTCAGTGCAAGCCGCATAAAGTCACCGAGTGACAAATCTTACAGGAACCGTTTCCGGTTGAAATGCAACAAAAAAAATGTCCGAGCCCGAGACAAGGGTCAGTAGACAAATTTAGCTTCACAGGCATATGCATTGTAGATGAACATGTTTCCTTCATGTATCCTAAATTCTTTTATATATATCAGCTAGATTGGGGTCAGCAGTTATGTTTTCAGTTTCAATATCCATACTTTCAACAATAGAGGATCTTTTTTCGGAATTTGGTTTATCTTTGAAGTTATCTTTTATCAGAAGAGTTATCTCCCATCACCAACATCATCCAAGTAAGACAAACAAGACATGCAAGGAGACTGAAGGAAAAGCAAAAGACGAACTCATGAGTGGCGTTCTTCTATGGATCCCGAAAAATGGACGTGCCAATGTAAGGCGAAAGCAAGAACTTATTTATATCAGTTCTGTGCGACACAAGATGTTGTTTGGAAGACCTGCCGAAAACGATGGATGGTATAGATGGATGCGACTTTATGATGATGATTGTGGTGTTACATACTTTGATGAAAATATCGAAACTAGCATTATATATTTTTAATGAAATTGTCACTGACTCATTTAAACATCAGTCTCGACATCTAGATATTATCACTTTATTGCTCTTTATCTGTTCACGGGTTTTCTTCTTTCTCTTTTTACAGCAATCATGACATCTAATACTTTTTTCTATGGGATTCATTTTAAATTAATGTCTGTCCGTCTGACTCACTCAAATGTTGTAGGATCACGATGAATCAACTGGAATCAAATGAAGTCTTTAATTGCAATCTCGAACGGGTCTAGATGCTTTTTTTCATATTCAATGGGTCATATTATTCGATTTAATGAAACTCTCACGTTGCACCTTTTTTCCATTAGCAATGTGATTCAAAACCAGAATACTGATTAGTATTGATCTATTGATAAATAACAAATGTCCAGTTAGTTCAAGTTATATAGTCTCTTCAAGTAACAAAAAGATGCCTTGGTATGATGCCGCATTCTTGCTGGGTTTACATATTGGTTGATAGTCATTACGATAAAAAAAAGTCCGTCCGTCGCATGAAACACAAAGAAAGGAAGCGGAAAAGATATTCGAACACACAGACACAAATATACGAACCCTGCTCCATTGACTGTTAATTCTGAAAGTAGTAACATGTAAAGGTTGACATTAGAACAGAAGAAAATAATAAAAGAGAGTAGGAGAAGAAACAGATCATTTATATATATATATATATATATATATATAATATTGTCTCCCAAATTAACGCTCAGCGTAAATTATACAATTTATTGATTCAACTGTTCTTAATAAAAAAAAACAATTTACACACAATTATATGATATTAAGCATTCCTATCAAATATCGGACTGTAAATTGCTTTAGTCTGAAAGAAGATTTTTGTTTGGTTTCTTTGGGTGTTATTTAATTCCAAACCCATTTTTGTATTAGAACAACAGTGATACTATTTAACCTGTAGCTGGGATAAGGGATTTCATTCTTTTCCTAAGGGTATTAGTCCGAAAGTGAATGTAAAAGCATGACTAGAGATCGAACTCGTTTACTACGATGTCACAGTCTAGCATTTTAGCCACTACACCACGGGTACTCCACAAAGAAAACATTTTGATATTATTCTTATAATAATATCTCGCTATCAAGTGCTGAGTTTTCTAGGGTATGGTTATATACAAACATAAGATTGATTGATTGATTGATTGATTGATTTAAGTGGGATGTCAACCTGTCTGAGATTATTTTAAGCGTAGAGGTTAGAGAATTGCATACATTGTATTTGCATTTTCGTGTACTTTCTTTTAAGTATTTTTACCCAGTTATATAATTTCAAGTATACCCACCAAACCAAATTATTTTCAAAAATATCTATTTGACATATAGATGGGAACCTAACAGTTATATAGTTTCAAGTGACTTATACTAATTTAGGTTTCTTTATATAAAAACATAACAAATATCCGATCAAATCAAGTAACATACGAGGGTCATTAAATAATATTCCAGCCATTTTTCGTATGGGCACTTTTATTGATAGTACACACATGAAACTCTTGTCCCCTTCGAAGTAACGCACTTGTTCTACCCTTCCAACAACTTCTGGAAGGCCCCATAGAAGTCCTCTTGTGTGAGCATGCCAATGACCTTCGTCACAGCCTCTTTCATTTCGTCAATTGTCTCGTAACGACAGCCTCTAAGTTTTTCCTTGAGCTTAGGGAATAAGCAAAAGTCACAGGGAGCAAGGTCTGAACTATAGGGAGGCTGAGGAACTGTCTTGATGCCCATCTTGCTCAAATAGTCTGTGACAAGGATGGAGTTGTGGACTGGTGTATTGTCCTGCTGGAAATGCCATTGACCCGATTTGAAGAGTGTTGGCCTCTTCCCAAGGAATCTCTTCCTGAACTCCCTTTAAACCTCAACATAGTAACCCTAACCCTAACCTTTTGGCCAATCAACTCTGGTGTATTGACTTCCTTACTCCTCCCACACCTCTCATCATCCCTCACAGACTCCCTGCCTTCCTTGAATCTCTTATGCCACTCAAAAACTGATGCTCGATTCATGCAAGATGCTCCAAAAGCAGTCTGAAGCATTCCATACGTTTCTGTAGCATTTTTTCAAGTTAAAAACAGAATTTTATTGCATATCGTTCTTCTAAAGTGTTAGATTGCATTTTTGAAATTCACCAGGTGTGACAATCAGGCTTTAGTTGGGTGTATTCCAATTTCTGTATAGCAATAACAAAGTGAATTTTCAAGAGTCTACGACAATTTTAAATGTCTGTACAAAAAAGTTCTGGAAACTTATTGAATGTACCACGTACAAGACTTGATTTACTGTTCAAAAAGTCTCTGTTTGGGTCTTTTATTTATAAATTCCTCCAGTTTGAATATATCTGTCTTATACTCTGTCCCTATTGAACCTGTTAGTTTCTGATTATAATTGTAGTCCATGATTATATCGGTGTTTCTATTAAATAATGATAGCTTCAAGTAAGAATACTTAGTGTAAATGATTTACGCACAGTCATATGATATCGAGTATTACTATCTAATACAAATTATATAAAAACAGATCTATTTGACTTATAAATGAGTTATAGCAATTAACATCCTGACAATACTAGTAATGACACTAGTTTTAGTGTAAGTTGGACATCAGCTGAAATTTTAAAAAAAAAAGATAAATGCTAAAGTTAGAAAACTAATAACCTATCACAGAATGTATCTTCCTGAACAGCTAAAGAACATCTCTATGTCAAGAAAGAAAATATTGGAAGAAGATTAATGTTACAAGAGTTTACTATCAAAACAGTTTCAGAAATATTTGATTTGGTTTAGTTTGTTTTTATGGCATAGCAACCATCATAGGTTATTTAATGCCAAATCCGGTTTATACATATATATCAGACATACATGATTTGTAACTATGAGTCAACAAAGTTAAATGGTTCCAAGTATCGCTATGTATCAGTAACACTTGAATTAAACATCAATCATTTGTTTACACACAGTTAAATGATCAAACAGTTCTATTTCTAACAATTTAGTCTAGCATAAGTCAATTTTTTACACATAGTCACCCTATCAGGTGATACCATCCTTAGCCAGAGTGGACTTGGGAGCAATGGCAAGAAAGGGGTATGCCACATTACCCAGAGCTCCAGCATTACTGGAGCCTTGCCATCAGATTATTTAATGTCATATCTTGGACATTCGTTGGTAATTGCAAAAAAATGAACTCTGGCTCATTTAGAAATGTTACCTATAAATTATTTGTATACACATAATATTTATATATATATATATATATATATATATATATATATATATATATATATATAATATTAGATTTACGTATTTAATGCTATGGAAAATTGTCTGCGACCCCTGGGTTTCATAAAGTTTTTACAAAACAACAATCATCTGGCAGATAACAAAATGAAATTAATCGAAAATTGAAAAATAAAGTCAAAAACCGTGATTTTGTAGGAAACTTTACGTGTGTGTGTGTGTGTGTGTGTGAGCAGATGGTTTAATGTCATAAATCAGGACACTCGCTGGAGGAATCTCACCCCATCAACAGAGATGCAATCAGTATATTCTACAGCCGACTGGGACCAAGCTTTAATGAGATGGAGTAAAGACTGGTAAATTACTTCCTGACTAGAACAAGTGAACTACCCCAGTCATCTATAACCGGATATTTATTATCTTTTTTAGCTTCTGGGTTATGTGCTTAACAGTACATAGTCTCATTACACTAAGAGGAATTGGGTCTACTCTAGACTTCCGATACCTAAGGAGGGTCGGCTCAAAAAGAGAAAGAGAGAGAAAGAAAGAGAGAGAGAGAGAGAGAGAGAGAAAGAAAGAAAGAAAGAGAGAGAGAAATTGTTGATGAAGCTGTTATTTTCATCATCACTCATGTTTAAGCTTGAGAGACCCTTGCATTAAAAAGGACCTTGTGTCAAACCCGCTGTCACGGGAGTAAAGCCAGTAAATATCATTTCATACCTAGTTTTAAAATTGAACACCTGCGTTGATTAATCATTCATTTTGTAGGTATTAAACTATCTGACCCCCTCAGCTATGGGTTAAATAGTACCACTGCTATTCTTCTACAAGGATGACATTGGCATTAAATAACCCACGAATGTTGATATGCCACAATACAAAGAAACCAAACCTTGGCAGATATCTAAATTCCCCGATGTACAGGAAATCTGGATATCTCTGTTGAATTCAATGAGCATATTTTTTGCTTCGGTCTTCCCAGTCGCGTTTAGGAAACTCGACGTTTCATTAATTCCTGGAATGTGTTGCCTTTAATTGAGGTATAAAAAATATCGACGAGTTCATTGGATTAACGACATTAAATCCACTTCCTCAATAGGTGTTTTAGTTGGTTGATTGGTTGTTCAGTTTATGTTTTATGGCATATCAACCTTTGTGGATTATTTAATGCCAAATCCTGTTTTTATGTGTATATGATTTGTAAGCGAAGAGCTTTATTCGTGTTTGTACACTATTAAAGGGTTTCAAGTATTCCCAACATTAATGATTTTATTTAATATTTTTCATTTGTTACAGTTAAATGGTTACACATATAGCTGTTTAACAAAAGTAATTATATTTACAAAATATTCTTATTCAATACAAACAATTTGGACACAGCTGTATGGTTTCAAACAACAAAAATTATAAACCTTAGTAAATGATTGAGTGGTTAGAGTGTTCGCCAATGGTCCGTGAGACCTGGGTTCAATCTCTGGTCGCGTCATACCAAAGACTTTAAAAATGGTACTTGATACCTCCTTGCTTAGCACTCAGCAATATATGGTACGTATCGAGGATAAAGTGGAGCAATCAAGGGAAAGGAGTAGTGCCCTCCCCGACACCTCGGTGTAGTAGCTATTGAAAAGTGAGCCTTCTGGTCGCCCTCGACTACGGTCGCCAACTTTACTTTAAATGATTAAAGAGTTCTATTTGACCCTTAGAAGGGACCCCAACAGGTACAGCCACTCCGCGCCAGAATGGACCTGGGAGTAATGGCAATGAAAAGGTACTCCACATTCCCTAAAGGCCCAGATCTGGAGTCTCACCATCAGATGCCGACAGGCTACGTTTACTAAGGATCAATATAATCAATTACCTATATACGGGTTCGAACATCGAAGATTGCAGTGAGATTGTCAGGTTATTATGTTACTGGCTGTTGGCGATCGATTTGTGAAACTTTGCAGAAGTACCTACAGAAAAGCTGCAATTTAAGCCGTTCACCGAACACGAGATTTATGCACGGACTGAGTCTGTTCCTTCTCAATAATTCTGACATTTTAGTTATCTGGAAATTTACGCCCAGGAAGAGTTGAGTGCTTTTCCATTTACTTATTCTCTATAGATAAAAGATTTAGGGTCTGTTTTCGGCTATTAATCACGCGTACTAAACCCACACAAAACTTTCCCACTTTTCGAGTTGTGTGTTCATTACGAACATCTACACTTAGAGAAATTGGTTAAAGTATCACATACTCTTGGAGACTTTTGAAAATTTAGCGATCAATGCTATTTACTATTTCTTGTGATTCCTGGCATGCTTAAATTGAGGAGTTCCGTCAATTTAACTCTAAATTCAAGAAACTAAGTATCATTGATCTGGAGTACGAGAAAATATTAAGGATAAAATAAAATATGAACGCTGAGTTCTTTTTTCTCAATCAGAAAATAATTGGTTTTAATTCAAATTTCTGTATACACACGAACAAAGTCTCTCTCTCTCTCTCTCTCTCTCTCTCTCTCTCTCTCTCTCTCTCTCTCTCTCTCTGGAGTATATATATATATATATAAGTGTGCGTGCGTGATAATTGTAGAAGATATATCTGAAACAATGGTAACAAATAGGATATAAAAACCTGGATTTAGTGTTAGTCGAGTTTGGGGTGGTTTGATTAGGTTTGGTTTCTGTATTTGATAGAATAGCAAACTTTGTGAGTTATTTAAGGCCAAAACTATCATTGGACAAGAATATTAGTGGTACTATAAGAAAAGCAGCAGTGGTAAGTTGTTTCATTTTTTTTTTTTTCTGTTTTACAATAAGAGAAAGTTAGCACTCAGCCAAAGTTCAAACGCCGTCTGACTGCTTGACGAGGACCGAAATATCCGAAACACGTGTAGTACAAGTATAGAGAATAAAAATAAAAACAAATCTAAATACCAAATTCGAAACCAATTACGGACCAATTCATTTTTGGATAGGTACATAGATATGAGTATACTAACAAGTAAATGTATAGACAGAAGCATACTATGACTGTCAGATAGATTGATAGTAATGTATATATATGTATATATATATAATATATATATATATATATATATATATATATATATAAGGATAGATAGATAGATTTTTAAAATATAATATCTAATAAAATGATGACTAGAAAATCTGAAGGTGTTTTATTTCCTGTGTAATGTTTCGTTTTTCATCATACGAGCACCTTCAGTGTCTTTGAGACCTTGTTTAATGAAATACCTCAAAATTACCAAAATCTCATTATTTCTATACGTCCTTTATAATATCTCAAACAAAAGGTATAAAATAATAATAATAATAATAATAATAATAATAATAATAATAATAATAATAATAATAATAATAATAATGACCACAGAATAAAACTAAAAGAATGTGAAAAGAAGGATAAGTACCTCGACCTTGCCAGAGAACGGAAAAGGCTGCTGAACATGAAAGTGACGATCGTACCAATTGTGACTGGCCTGGAGGACTTGGAAGTTGGCGGACGGATAGAGACTATCCAAATGACAGCATTAATGAGAACGGCCAGAATACTGAGATGAGTCCTGGAGACTTGAGGAGACTTGCTGTCACTCAAACTCTAGTGAATAACCATCAGCCAATACTAATGTGAGAAAATCTAAAGGAGTAAATAATAATAATAACAACAACAATAACAATAACAGTAACGGGGAATTAACAGCAGGAAGGGAAACTTTAGCGGAGGAGAAAATCCAGAGAGGCATCTTCCAGGGAGATGCATTTTGCCATTACTATTTGTAATAACAATGATGCCACTCAATTATATACTTAGAAAATGCTCATAGGCTACAAATTTACTAAATCGTAAAAAAAAGTAATCACCAAATGTACATGGATCACATGCTGCAACAAAATGAAAAAGAATTGGAGACTCTGATACAAACGAATAGAATATACAATCAGAATATAGGAATGGGATTTGGCATAGAAAATTTTGCCCTGCTCATAATAAAAAGTGGAAAAGGACAAAGAACAGAAGGAATAGAACTGCCAAATCCAGAAAAAATCAGAACTCTTTGAGAAAAGGAAAATTACAAATACTTGGGAATAATGGAAGCGGACACCATGAAACAAGAGGAGATGAAAGAAAAAATTAGAAAAGAGTATATCAGGTGAACAAGAAAATTTCTTGTAATCAAACTCTTCAGCAGAAATCTCATCAAAAGGATAAACACCTGAACTGTCCTCCTCGAAAGATACTCGGGACTATTCTTGAAATAAATGAGGGAAGAAATTCAACAAATGGATCAGAGAACACTAAAGATAATGACGATGCATAAGGCCTTACATCCGAGATATCATGGACAGACTATACGTGTAAAGAAAAGAAGGAAGAAGAGGACATGCAAGCTTTGAAGATTGCGTTGAGGCCTCAACACCACGAGAACTCGAAACTACATAAAAAAGAACAAAGAAAGACTAACAACAGAGACGAAAAATAGTAATCTCAACAGAACAACAAAATAGAAAGGGGAAGAAAAACAACCGTATGTATAATTCAAACGACAAACTGGTGAAATCTCACTCGAGAAGACTTGGACATCACTAAGAAAAAGAAACTGAATCTCTTCTAATAGCTGTACAAAAAATGACACAATGATCAAATATGTTAAAGCGAAAATAGATTATACGCAAAAGAATAGCACGTTTAAATAATGTTGAGATAGAGATGAAACGGTTAATCCCCTAATAAGCGAATGCAGCAAACTAGTGTTAAAAAAAAAAGAATATAAGACTAGACACGACTGAGTGGGCGAAGTGATCCAGCGGGAATTTTGCAAGAAATTGAAATTTTACTATACTATCAAACGGTATATGCGCAAATCAGAATCAGTCCTGGAGAATGAGACACACAAACCTTTCTGGGATTTTGAGATACAAACAGATCATCTAATCGCGGTCAGAAGGCCAGACCTTGTGATAATAAACAAAAAAGAGAACCCACCGAATAGTTGACTTTGCCGTCTCGGCGGACCACGGAAGGAAAATCAAAGGAAACGAAAATAGAACCAAGCACCTGGACCTTGCTAGAAAACTAAAAAGACTGTGAATCATGAAGGTAACAGTGATACCAATTGTAATTGGCGAACTAGGAACAATCTCCAAAGGTTTGTGTTATATATTGACCCTCGACCGAGCCGTCAATCAAGAGATGCACCTGTGTAAATAAGCGGAAGCACAGCGGAAGCAGGTGGGTGTTAGAAAATAATATAACCAGGTGCCCGGGGCGGTTCGAGTCAGTTGAAGACAGGATGCTAAAGTGAGAACCAGCTCCAGACAGAGGGCTTTCGGCCCTTAGTGACACCCGGTTGTACATTCATAACATCTTTTGTGAAGTTGTTTCTTAAAAGGTTTTTTTTTATTTACGTACGCTCCTATCAACAGGAATAGTTTTTAAACAGAAATATTTCACCCATAGATGAGACCCCAACAGGTTCTACAATGATGAGTAAGTATGGACCTGGGAGGACCCCCACAATCTCCAGATTTCTGGAACTAGAACGTCATTATCACTTGAACTTTATTATCATAACTAGGATTCCATAAGTATTTTCTTGTAGAAATGCCAAAAAGGTTGGTTGTGGGTTAATGCCAAATCCTATATATATATATATATATATATATCCCGGGCCATCGGCGAACACACTCCCCATTAGACTAATATATATATATATATATATATATATATATATATATATATATATTGAGTAGACTGTTCACCAATGACCTTGACAACAAGAGTTCAATCCCAGGTCGAGTCATATTCAAAAATGGTAATTGATACCAACTTGCATTATAAGGTATGTATCAAAGGTAAAATAGAGCAATCAGGTAAAAGGAGTGGCGCCTTCCCCTACACTTCGGTGTAGTAGCTATTGAAAAGGGATCCTTCGGGTCGTCGTCGATTAGGGTCGTAAACTTTACTTTTTCTTAAATATATATATATATATATATATATATATATGTATATATATATATGTGTGTGTGTGTGTGTGTGTGTGTGTGTGTGTGTGTGTGTGTGTGTGTGTGTGTGTGTGTGTAAGTGATCAGTTTGCACACAGTTAAATGATTTCCACTATTCTTATTGAGCACAAACAATTCTTTTTATTATCAATCATTCGTTTGCATATTGTTAGAAGATTTCATGCATTGCTATTTATCTCTAGTAATTCTATCTGATATTATTCATTTCTTTGCACGGAGTTAAATGGTTTTAGGTATTGCTATACAACATAAGTAATTCTATTTATCAAGTACTGCTATCTAATATAATTTGCACACTGCTGTATGGATTGAAATAACTAATAATTATAATAATATAAGTTCTATTTGACACATACATGGGATCCTAACAATGGTACTGCAAATCAGGGTCAGACTGAACCTGAAAGTAATGACAATGAAAGAGTACTCCTCCCAACTGAATAGTTTGAAATACAAATGTTTTTGACCATTAAACTGTGTATTTACATTTAAACAGCGTGCTTATGCTAAACTGAATTGTTTGAAAGGTAACTGTTTTTGACTTTGAAACTGTACTTACACTAAACTGAATTGTTTAATATAGAACTTCTGTGCTTATTGGCATGATGGTTCCAGCGTTCGCCAATGGCTTGGGAGACCTGTGTTCAATCCCAGGTCAAGTCAAAGACTCACAAAATGGTACTTAATACCTCGTTGCTTTACACTCAGCAATATAAGGTAGGGATCAAAGGTAAAGTGGAGCAATCCAGGGAAAGGAGTAGTGCCCTCCCCTACATCTCGGTGTAGTCGCTATCGAAAAATGAGCCTTCGGGTTACACTCGACTAAGGTCGCCAACAACTCTGTGCTTATATTAAACTGAATTTGCTGAATTAGAACTGTTTGAATAAATTGAATATCTTGAAATAAAAATGTTTTTGACAATTAAACTGTTTACTCATCCTAAACTGAATTGTTTGAAATAGAACTGATTATTTCTATAAAAATGGATTTGGCGTTAGATAATCTACAAAGGTTGATATGCCATAAAACCCAACCAACCAAGTAATCCTACATCCTCATATCTCCAGAACTGGAGCCTTACCATCAGATACAACGTAGAAAAATTTTCTTTTTATTATTCGAATGGATGTTCCCAAACCCAGTTAGCTGGCGCTAAAGAATACACTGGCTGCATCTCTACAGATGGATAAGTCCCCACACACACGCTAGGGTGGGTCCTGAATATAACACTAAACAATCTGGGGGTGAGGCTCCAGTAATGCTGTAGCTTTGGAGAATGGAGAGTAATCCTTCGTTGCCATCGCTCCAAAAGTTACTCTGGCCGTGAGTAATAGTACCTGATAGGGTTCTATCAATGGGTCAAGTTGAGCTGTTTGACGTGTGCAAACAAATGACTTATGATAATTTAAATTGTTTGAAAAAGAACTGTTTGATCATTTAACTTTGTGTAAACAAATGACTGGAGTTTAAGTGAATTGTTAGTGATACATAGCAAAATTTAGCTGTGTGCGAATGATTGAGTAAAGTTGACTATAATTATTATTCGTATTGAATAGCAATACTTGAAATTCTTTAACTGTGTGCCTACATTGAAATATTGGTAAAATATGACAAACTTCGATCCATTTGATTGTGTGCAAACGAATGAATAGTGTTCAATTGAATAATTAGTGTAAAGTAGCAATACTTGTAACCACTTCACTGTTTGTTGATAAATTATTAATATCGAATAGAATTATTTTTGTTAGATAGCAATGATTAAAACCAATTAACTACTGCTTGTTTGTTCGATGGTTTGTTTCATATCAACCTTTGTATGTTATTAAATACTAAATCCATTTTTATACAAATAAACACTTCTATTGAGAACAATTCAATTTAGCATAAGCACACAGTTTAATTGTCAAATATATTTTTATTTTATGCTATTCATTTTAGTCAAACAGTTCTATTTCAAACAATTCAGTTTGGTGTAAGTACAGTTTCAATGTCAAAAACAGTTCTATTTCAAGCAATTAAGTTTAGCATAAGTATAAAGTTTAGTTTAGTCTTGACCCAAAAATAAGACCCTATCAGGAGCTTCCACCCCGCGCCAGAGGGGACTTGGATTCGATGGCAATGAAGGGGTACTCAACATTCCTTAAAGCTCCAGCATTACTGGAACCTCACCATCAGTTTGTTTTGACTCATATACAAGACACTCGTTGAGAGGGATCTTACTCCTCTGCAGAGATGCAGTCGGTGTATTCTTCAGTCCAAGTCGACTGGACAATACATAGAGTTAAATGTAAAAACAGTTTTATTTCAAACAATTCAGTTTAGCATAAGAACCCATTTTAAATACCAAAACAGTTCTATTTTAAACAATTCAGTTTAGCATAAGTACACAGTTAAAATGTCAAAACAGTTCCATCTCAACAAACACTGTTTAGTTCTTTTTGACCCATAGATAGGACCCTGTCAGGTGCTACCACCCGGGCACAGTGGACCAGCGAGTGATTGAAATGAAGGAGTACTCCGCCTTTTCCGAATATCCAACATTACTGAAACTTCACTATCAGATTGATTAATGTCATATCCAGGACACTCGTTGTGGGAGATCTTAACCCTCAGCAGAAAAGCAGTCGGTATATTCTACAGCTCCAGCCGACTGGACAACAATTAACTTTCTAGAAACAATAATAATACTTGTATGCAAAAAGATTAGTTCAAGCATGTTTAAAAATGAAATTACAACAATCTATACAATTACAGATTGCCGACTGCACCTCTGCAGAAGAGTAAGGCACCCCTCCCAACGAGTGTTCCGGATATGACACTAAACAATCTAATGGTGAGATTCCAGTACTGCTGGAGCTTTGGGGGATGCAGAACACCCCTTCATTACCATTGCTCCCAGATCCACTCTGGCCCAGAGTGGTAACACCTGACAGGGTCCTATCTATGGGTAAAATAGAACTAACTGCATACTTATGCTAAACTGAATTGTTTGAATTAGAACTGTTTGACTAAACTGAATAGCTTGAAATAGAAATATTTTTGTCAATTAAACTGTGTACTTACATTTAAACAGCATGCTTATGCTAAACTGAATTGTTTGAAATGGAACTGTTTTTGACATTGAAACTTTGCTTACACTAAACTGAATTGTTTAATATAGAACTGTTTTGACATTTAACTGTGTGTAAACGAAATTTGTACTTATACTAAACTGAATTAGCTGAATTAGAACTGTTTGACTAAACTGAATAGCTTGAAATAGAACTGTTTTTGACAGTTAAACTGTGTACTCATGCTAAACTGAATTGTTTAAGATAGAAATGATTATTTGCATAAAAATGGATTTGGCAATAAATAACCTACAAAGGTTGATATTCCATAAAACCCAACCAACCAACCAACAATTACAGATCATATTTGTATATCAAATTACCTGTGCGTAAACAAATGGCTGCTGTTAAATTGAATTGTTTTTTATGTGATTTTTCGGACTATTGCCCTCTACCTTATTGTTGTTAGTGTTATATAACAACACTTGAAATCATTTGTGTGCAAATGTTTAAAATGTTATATACAAAGTATTCGTTTACAAATCATAGTTTTAATATATGTATAAACAGGATGTTGCATTAAATAACCTTAAAACGTTTATATGCTATAAAACCCAACCAATTCAATGGTCGACTGACATGCTGTAAAACCAACTAAATAAACATTCATTGTTATTAACTTCGCTTAGCCAGATAAAGAGACTTTGTTGTATATTGACCTTCGACCCGGCCAAACATGCCATTCCAAAGACGCGGAAGTTGCATATTCCATTGGCGTGGGCGAACTTGGCTGACAATATGGGACAGGGTTAAAATCCCACGGTACAAACTGATGCACTGGAAGAGGGTGACCTGTGAACTGCATGACAGTTATTTCCGCTTGATGACGATCAAACATGCCATTCCAAAGACAGCAGAAGAGACACATTCCGAATGCCAGTTATGGGGATATATTGAGTGGGCGATTGAACTATTATATAACTCGGTGAAGACAGGAAGTCAGTTAGTTTGGAGTCCTGTTGGTGACAAGATGTGGTAGAGAAAGCCAGCACCCAGCGGAGTGGGCCATCAGGCCCCCGGTTAAGCAGCCCAAAAGAATGGGAAAGAAACACGGTTATGGCCAAAAGAGTGAGGGTTAATATGTTGCTGTTCTGTTCGTTCTCCAACTCCCTCTCACACACAAACCTTTCAAATAAAGTGAGAGGTATATTTTTCTAAAAGACTGTTTCGCTCGTCTTTATTATTGTGTCGTTATGATTCTGTATGCATACGTATATGTATTATGTGTTTGTATGGTTAATCATGGTCATGGCTATACAACAACTTCAGTTTAGTCATATTCATTGTTGCGATTATGTTGTCACCCATTTGTTATGTAGACTTGTTCGCTACTTAACTTTGCTGGAACCGTTGCTTTCAGTGAAACATGATCGTAAGTCTAATGGCCTCTTTTTTGGGTCCTCTAAGAAGCACGTACTTATTTTCCTTATTAAATAATTCTGAGCATTCATGTGTACCGGAAAATTGATTTAAAAGATGAATTTCATTCTTTACTGACAAATTGATTCCGAGACCACAGAACAGATAGATAGATTTAGAAAGAAAGAAAGAAAGAAGAGGTAGAAATATCAACTGAACATTATTTCTATCGTTTGCTTTTGTTATGACAACCAGTTCGATTATAACCTCATCGATGATTTAATAAACTTGGTTTAGTACAGCACAAAGCCAAATTCTTAGCGCTCAGTGAGAAGCAAACTCACTCTGATCATCATGATTTAAAATTTGACGAGATCACTTTCAACTTATTTACAGCGAAGCACATAAATGTATTTATTAAGTTTAGCTAAGTAAGACACAAGGCAAAAAGTTCTGGTAACCCATTGAGGGTCGGTTGCCGCTTTGACAGCCATCTTTCCACAATGATGCACCCACCACTAATATCGAATGAGCTCTTCATAAATCTGAAGCACCCGGCGAAGATTGAAATCATTTATTAACTAAGCTTTGTTTGTCACCAAGCAAGAAATAGGAATCGGGCAGTAAGACTCGAACTCACATACAATGATTTGTAAACCTCGTGTCCTTCACCATTACGCCATAGCGAACTCACTTTGGTAATGATAGTCTGAGAATAATATACTCACTATTGTTCAATGTTGAGGTGACCAGAAATAATATTTATTACCCTTTTCATGGCACAGAACAAAACCGTTCTGGTAGAACACCCGGTTAGGAGTGAACTCACTTCGGTAGTATGCATTCACCAAACCTCTGTGCAACGAGCAGGATGCGATGCAAGGTCAGTTTTTAAGCAGAGTAAAGCTGGTTTGAAATTAAATTTTTCCTTCTCTTTGACTAGTTGCCGAACCAAAGCAAAAGAAACCAGTGTATCCTAATATTTACCCATATCTAGTGTTGACCTCATCAGTCGCCAACCAGGGTGATAACACAGTTTTTTGAGCTACCGAAACTGTGTTATCACGCTGGTTGGCGGCTGGTGAGGTCAGAGTATCGCACGTGCTTTCACACGTTGTATGATGAAAACAAATACCCATATCTAGTGTTGAGAGCAGATGAACTCATGCCATTTCCAAGAGTATTAACGTGAAGTGAAGCACAAACTGCCTCATCAAGGATTTGAACTCAGGTCGCCGATTCTGTTTCCAACGACGATGGCCGTTTCGCTAAGTGTGCCTCACTTTGGTAGTAATTGTCTCTAACACTAACTTGTTAGCCCTCGTTCCTCGATGCAGTGCCTCGCTGTAATATTTACAAATAAGGAAACCCTGTGAGGATCGAGCTCACTTCCATAGTAAATGTCTGCTAGACTAGATTGCTTCCCAGTAAGATATGACTTGATTGCAGCATCGTTGATATCTCAACTACTCAGGAAAAATCCAATCGGATTTTAATTATCTCAGATCAATCGTGGTATTGATTTATTAAAATTGATTTATTATTCATCGAATCATGCGCTGAATAATAAATTGTCGTTAACCTAATATGCAAAGATTGATTTCGTATCGATTGGGAAAAGAGTCAATGTACGCCGCAGTGAGTTGAATTATTCTTTCAATTTTTATCGTTTTTATTCGGTTTTGTCTCCTATTTTTGCTTTGCTACGTTTTTGTAGAATGATTATTTCAAAGCATTAATATTTAAATTTCCTTACATTTTATCATTTTTATTCTCAATTTGGTATTATTTTTATTTCTTTCAAAATTATTTTGGGTCAAATGAAATCAAGTCTGGTAGAAGACCCGTGAATTTTTCCAATATTCTTCTCATAAGCAAATCGAACTGAAGTTATCGCAACTTTAAGCTTTGTTGAAGCTCTAATACTTTTATAACATTCTTTTTATAAGTAAGTCTCGTTGAATCGCACAAACTTTTTAAAATTTTCGTTGAAACTACAAAGTCTTGTTAAATCACTCAAATCTTTAAAAATTATCGTTAAACTCAATTTATTTTCCGTTCATCTTTTTTTTTTTTTGTGCGATCACATTTATATTTTTCGTTTTGTTCTTTCTTAAGTCGGTTTTTTTTTCACAGTAGTATAATATCAAGTAACCCTATCTAATACAAATAATTTTTAATCAGATCTATTTGACGCAAAAACTGAATCCTAACAGATACCACTATTTAGGGTCGAGTTAAATTACTGAAAAACTTTTCTTAGTTGAATTGTCGGACAATAAATATCGACTCAATCTTGAATTTAACGATCCACTCTTAACTTATAAATCTCCTCCTTGGAGATTTGAACATATCTTTCTTCTAATCCATTAGAATAAGAATGTTAACGAGCAGTAATGTTGTTTTATTCTATTTTTTAAAATAAAAACTTTAAATGTCTAACTGGTAAAAGAAGAAACTTAGTACGAAATAATTGTTTCTGAATTTCTATGTGTCGCAGAATATCTTTGTAACTTTTCAATGATTGCAGCACACGCATTAGCTTTATGCTCATCCATACACTCATTCACTATAATCGTCTACAATAACGCGAAACATATCTCCCATGAGTATAACCAGCAAAGTATCTGAGCAATACTAACCAATCCAATTTTTTGATGTAAGGGAGCTGTTTCAGATATATAAGTTTATATCTGAAATGCAGTTCCGAATTTCCTTGTCGAGATGCAACTATCAAAAAATAGTTCCTGCATAAGTCCTTCATTATAACTATTTCTGTACGACTATCATCAAGTGCATTCAGGGGTCGTTTTCTTCCTCGAGGAGAAGCAATAATCTTATTTCCTCGGAAAATTCAGTTTCCTCGCATCACAAGTTCAGATTTGTTACTACTGTATAGATGTAATTCCTCCGTATTAGGATGTACTTCGTATGACACTAAGCTGCATCTGGTGGAGAGACTCCAGTTCTGAGGAGTGTGGGGTCCTTCAATACCATTACTCTTTCATACACTCTGACCCAAAGAAGTAGTACCGAACAGGTCTCACCTATGAGTTAAATAACTTATTAGTATGAGATAGGAATACTTGATATCAAATAACTGTCTAATAGAAGTCTCTAAAAAAAACAACTACACAAAAAATTCAGTTAGAATTTATCAATCTAATCTCGAAGATCTGTCTGGCGATATAAATAAAAATTAGTCTGTGCTCTTTACAATTTTTTATATATAGTTGGGATATGATGTCGGTACTCCAAGAGCATGATGGTTTGATCTGGAATAAGAACTGTTTCGACAGTATAAGGCGAGGGTAAGTCTGTGCACAATTTTTTAATATATAGTTTGGAAATGATGTCGGCACTCTAAGAGCATGATGGCTGCCTCTGGAATAGTAACTTTTTTATGGTATTAGGCGAAGGTAAGCAGCTTAGGTAGTCTGCATTGCCAATTTATTACCGTCACCTTAATAAAGAGCACCTCTGGTGGTGTAATGGTTAGCAAGTTAGACTAGCAAAACTACACGAGGGAGTTAGAGTCTCATTGGGTGCCTCATTCATTTGAGGATGGGTAGGATAATGAAAGATTTGAGGATGGGTAGGACATTAAAAGATTTAAGGATGGGTAGGACATTAAAAGATTGAAGGATGGGTAGGACATTGAAAGATTTGAGGATGGGTAGGACATTAAAAGATTTAAGGATGGGTAGGACATTGAAAGATTTGAGGATGGGTAGGACATTGAAAGATTTGAGGATGGGTAGGATATTAAAAGATTTGAGGATGGGTAGGACATTAAAAGATTTGAGGATGGGTAGGACATTGAAAGATTTGAGGATGGGTAGGACATTAAAAGATTTAAGGATGGGTAGGACATTAAAAGATTGAAGGATGGGTAGGACATTAAAAGATTGAAGGATGGGTAGGACATTGAAAGATTTGAGGATGGGTAGGACATTAAAAGATTGAAGGATGGGTAGGACATCAAAAGATTTGAGGATGGATAGGACATTAAAAGATTGGAGGATGGGTAGAACATTAAAAGATTCGTGGATGAGTAGAACATTAAAAGAAATTTGACGGAGCAGCTTCACTCCAAATCAAAAAAGGAGATTTAGAGGTGCTTCGGCCAATGGAAAACTCACTGGAAAAAGTGTGTTAAATAAGGAAACTATTAACATCTTATTCAGTGTTCTTTTATGATTTAGCAAATACAGCTTCAGTCTGAATACTTTTGAACACAAGTTGTATGTCAAAGGGATACGAATAATATAATTTACGTTCATTTCATTAGTTTCCTTTTAAGCCGGAAGCCGTTATACACTCATTTTTATCTGCTATAATAGAATATTCTTATCAATACCAAGAAATGTTTTTAATAACTTCTCAATGTTTAAACGTAATATATATATATATATATATATATATATATATATTCAACACAACTTGGTATTTTTGTGCTTAAAGACAGAATACATATTCAACACAACTTAGTATTTTTGTGCTTAAAGACAGAATACATATTCAGCAATTAATCTAATAAGTATATTTTGCAGATATATTTAGAATAGATATAAGCAAGCAAAGAAACAGTCTGACATAGACATTTCATCAATCAGTATGTACTGCCTCCAAATAGCGAATGCTGGTAGAGGCAGAATGAGAAAAAAAAATTTTATTTAATGCCATATCAACCTTCATGGGTTATTCAATGCCAAAACCAGTCTCGTAAAAGAACATTTGTTGTGCTAATTAGCATATAGCTGTAAGGGATTGGGGAGTTCATGCCTTTCCCAAGAGTATTAGCCCAAAAATGAACGTAATAGCGAGACTGGAATTCGAACTCGCTTCCTATGATGTCATAGTCCAGCAGGTTTGTCACTACGCCACATAGATTAGCTGTTCAAGCCCCCTGGTTTGGGATTCGGAACATTTCTTCCTCTTACACCATTTGCTTTACCAAGGCTAAAGAGTCCATTCTGTCCTACTACTTGTTGATTACTGGGGAATACAGAAGAGTTGAATACGTGTCTTCCACAAGAGCATTAATGTCACACAGACTTGTTAACGATTAAGAACTCAGTTCATCAATAGCATTTCAGTAGACAATAACGGTTAGGCCACGTGTGCTTCACACATACGCTCTCCTCCCGGGAGTTGAGCACTCTGGCGGAGGAATTAACGGCTGCCATTTGCGTAATACAAAGCTCTTCTAATGAATTGAGCACTCTGGTATCCGGTAAGGCAAAATGTAAACAAGCAAAAGCTGATATATAATGCCTTGTGATTCCCGAGCTGACGTATGTTGCCTGCTGACTGAGTGGTAAGATACTAAGCCGAACGTAAAGTTGGGCAGATTTCGATCCCAGCTTGAAGCGCCCTGCGTGTTTAGCCACACTGAAGAGTTGTGATACAACGAAACAGTATCTCTGTGGATGACAATATATATATATATATATATATATATATATATATATATAAAGAGGGGGATGGAGGGAAATAAGGTGCTTAGCGTAACGGTTATAATCGAAAAAACGGAATCGGTAACCCGAATTTAAAACCTGAACAAGGCTGTTCGCGTTTCCCTCTGCTCTAATATCTTGGGGAAAAGCATGAATCTATCTCTTCTCCCGTTGGCTATGGGTAAATAGTGGGGCAGATAAGGCTCTTTAGCCTTGATAAGTTAACCAGTTTAAGTGAAAGAAAACTCTTAATTCAAACCAATTCTAACCCGCTTAAAAATTGACATTGTATCACATTCAGATTGGGTATAGATAAATAGATATGAACGGGCCGAAGAAGAAAATATACATAGAATTGTACCCCTTATATATATTAATGCAATTTCATTTCACTGTCTCAGTGGTGTAGATTTGTTTATGAATCGTACCTAATAATATTTATTTTCATTGTATAATGTTCCGCAGAAATAATAAAATCCAGGTACCTTTAGCTAAAAAAAAGTTAACTTTTTATAATGAGGGAGGATAAGTCTGAGTGGAGTTGTGGCTAATGTGCTGAACTTCAATATGGTAGTCAACGAGTTCGAATTACAGTCGCGCTATTATTCTATTTTGGATAAATACCCTTGGTAAACGTATGAACCCCCATACGTAGTGCTTTCAATAAGTTTCCAGACTTTTTTTGTACAGGCATTTAAAATTGTCTTAGACTCTTGAAAATTCACTATGTTATTGCTATACATCTTATAAGATGACTGACCAATTTTGATGATTTCAGGTTCAAATGAACAGCTACAACAGGAATTGGAATACACCCTACTAAAGCCTGATTGTCCCAGCTGGTGAATTTCAAAAACGTAATCTGTATGTGAAGACACTTTAGAGGAACGATATGTAATAAAATTCTGTTTTAAACTTGGAAAAAATGCTACAGAAACGTATGGAATGCTTTAGACTGCTTTTCGACCGTCTTGCATGAATCGAGAATCAGTTTTTGAGTGGCATAAGAGATTCAAGGAAGCCAGGGAATCTTTTAGGGATAATGAGAGGCCTGGGAGGAGTAAGGAAGTCAATAGACCAGAGTTGATTGGCCAAAGGGTTAGGGTTGGGTTACTATGTTGAGGTTTTAAGGGAGTTCAGGAAGAGATTCCGTTGGAAGAGGCCAGCACTCTTCAAATCCGGTCAGAGGCATTTCCTTGAGGACAATGCACTAGTCCTCAAATCCATTCTTGTCACAGTCTATTTGACCTAGATGGGCATCAAGATAGTTCCTCACCCTCCCTATAGTACAGAACTTGCTCCCTGTGGCTTTTGCTTATTCCCTAAGCTCAGAGGTTGTCGTTATGATACAATTGAGGAGATGAAAGAGGCTGTGACGAAGGTCATTGACACGAGGACTTCCATGGGACTTTCGAGAAGTTGTTAAAACGGTACAAGTGCATTGCAACCGGAGGAGATTACTTCGAAGAGGATTAGAGTTTCATGTATGTACTATCAATAAAAGTGCCCATGCAATACTTATTTATGATCCTTGTATCTCTAGTTATGTGTTAAATAGTACCACTACTGTCCTTCTACAAAGATGGCTTTTGTATTGAATAACCCATGAAGGTCGATATGCCATTAAATGGGAAATGGTCTGCCTGATAATAATGCGAATATTTGTTTGAATCACTTCTCCATTCTTTTAATTAAGTATAATTAAAAATCAAATAGTTAAAAATGACCTATCTTGAACTCTAACGAAATTCCTGAAAAAAAATCTGGATTAGTATTACTCAAGGTACTGTGAGCTGTTTTAAGACTCGTTAGAATTGATCATAGTATAGATATAAAACTTCGAGGACATAAAAAGAGCAAAGAAGATTATTTAACAGTAACTAATGACGGCAGTTCTAACGTAAGGACAAACTGAAAAACAACAAAGTCTAGAAAACAACGACGGGAAGAAAAACAATTGTATGAATACCTCAAACGGTATACTAGCGAGATTCCGCACCAGTTGACTTGCACATGACTAAGAAGAGGAAACCTCAAAAGAGAAGCTGAATCACTTTTAATAGCAGCACAAAATAAACCATAAGGACTAATTATATCAAGGAGAACATTAATTATACACTCTTGAATAGAAAGTGTATGTGATGTGGAGACAAATATAAGATGGTCAATCACATAAATGGGTTCAGCAAACCAGCACAAAACGAATTAAGAACTTGACACGGATAGGAAGGAATGGCAATCCAGTGAGAATAGTGCAAGAGATTAAAAATTGATCATACTATCGAATGCACAAATCAGAACCTAATTCTCCGGAGCTTTGAGATACGAACAGATTACCCAATCTCGGCCACAAGACCAGACCTAATGCAGTCAATCAAGCGAAATCTCACACAAGAAAACTTGGTCATGCCTAAGAAAGAGAAAACTTTAAGAGAGAAACTGAATCACTTCTACTAGCAGCACAAAACAACGCCATGAGGACAAACTATTTTTTTTTTTCATCATACAACGTGTGGAAGCACGTGCGATACCCTAGCCTCATCAGCCGCCATCCAGGGTGATAACACAGTTTCGGTAGCTCAAGGCGGAACTACACTTCTACTAGCAGCACAAAACAACGCCATGAGGACAAACTACATTAAAGTAAAAATAGATAAGACGCAACAAAATAGCAAGTGTAGTTTATGTGTTGATAGAGACGAAACGATCAATCATATATTAAGCGTATGCAACAAATTAACCCAAAAGAGTATAAGACTAGACACGACCGGGCGCGGAAGGTGATCCACAGGGAAATGTGCAAGAATTGAAATTTTACCATGCAAAGCTGTGGTACACTCACAACCCAGAATCCGTCCTGGAGAATAAGATGCACAAACTCTCTGGGATTTTGAGATACAACTGGTTTACCTAATCTCGACCAAAGGATCAGACCTAGTGATAGTCAACAGCAAAAAAAGAGAACCTGCCGAATAGTGGACTTTGCCGTCCAGCCAAACCACAGAGTAAAATTAAAAGAAAGCGAAAAGCGAGATAAATATCTAGACTTTACTGAAGAACTAAAAAAAAAAAAATAAGGAATATGAAGATGACAGTGATACCAGTTGTAATCGGTGCACTTGGAAAAATGCCCAAAGGATTGATAAAAAGAAAGCAGAGAACAAGTGGAGACCATCCAGACGACAGCGTTACTAAGATCGGCTAGAATACTGAGAAGAGACCTAAAGACTTGAAGAGAATTACTGCTACTCAAACTCAAGTAAAAAAACCATTAACTAACACTGGAAGAAAAAACACTAAAAAAAATTAATAATAATGATAATAATAATAATAATAAAAGACTACAGAATAAATCTGAAGGAATGTTAAAAGAAGGATACGTACCTCGACCTTACTAGAGAATTGAAAAAGCTGTGGAACATAAAAGTGACGATTGTGACAATTGTGATTGGTGCTTTTGGCACCATAACTAAAGGATTATTAAAAGGCCTGAAGGACTTGGAAGTTGGCGGACGGGTAGAGACTATCCAAATGACAGCATTGCTCAGAACGGCCAGAATCCTGAGATAAGTTCTGGAGACTTGAGGAGACTTGCTGTCACTCAAACTCCAGTGAAAAACCATCAGCTAACACTGGTGTGAAAAACTCTCAAGGTGTAAATGATAAAAGACTAAACAGATTTATTTGACCCATGAATGAAACCCTAACAAGTCTGAGTGAACTTGGGAGTAATGATGATGAAGCGGTACTCCAAACTCCCCCGACAGAACTGGTATCTCATCATCAGATGCAGTTCAACAAAAAAGAGTTCTCCTTCACAAAATGATAGTTGGATATGAAATAATCAAATTAAAGTAGAAATTGACATTACAAATACGAGTTTGTCCCTTTTTTTTTTACTAAGAGAAAAGTTGAACGCAGATTGATTGAAATATGTCACATATTGGAAGAAAAGGAAAGTTGACTTTGTGATAACTTCGATATTCGGAAATTCAATGTTATCCTTTCGTCTAATTCCAAATTTTAAATTTTATACCAATCACGAATCGATTTGTTTAGGTTTGGTTGTATTTTATGGGATATCAACACTTGTGTGTTATTTAAAGCTAAGTCCTGTTTATACATATGCCTATTATGAAAATGTACAGATTAAAAAAGCACAAGGTCTTCAGGGGATAAGTTTATTTATCGAATTATTTACCAACGCTTAACGATTCGATTTTCAATCCTTCGTCAGGGCGTGGAAGTTATTAAATGAAACAAAAAAGCTGAGTTAGTTTTAAAACATTCTAATTCTGTTGGTTGCGTTCTATTTCAAACTTGTGTAATGTAATTAGCGTTCCAAAATGTATTTTTTTAAAATCCATATCCCATATATATATGCTAATATTTATATTATTTAGTTCATATCTACCAATTATAAACATTCCATAACATATTTATCCGTCGATATATGTGTAAGCTTTTTTTCTTTCTGTCACTGTGTGTTTAATTCGACTGTTTATCTCTCAAAGTATATTTAAACGATAAAGCCAAACTATCTTAAGGGATTTTGTAACTTTTTAACATCAATAAGACCAAATAAAAATATAAATTGAAAAAAACTTGGTTACTGTTTGATGGTACTGTGGTTTGAAATCATACTAGATTCAACAATTTTCCGTGTTGTTTATTATATGTATAAACTAACATCTTAAAACGTTTGAGTTAAAGTTGTGGTTAGTTTCTAAATTATGTTTGACTAAACCGTAAATTATATTTTTTAGCCACTCGTCTACTCATAAATTCATTTTTTGAGACTATGGAAATATTCGTCCACAAATTTTTTGTTACAATCCCGCCATAGAATTTCATACCTACCTGCTCTTGATTCGATGTGGGTGCTGTTATTTTTATCAATTATTAACTTCCTAATTGTTTTAATTCCAATGTTGCTTAGGTTTTTGTTGTTTTTTCGATGATATTTGTGGTTAAATTTTGGTAAAATAATATATCTGCGTCCATTGGTCTAGTGGTTAGAGTATTAGCCAATAGACCGGGAGACCAGAGGTCAAGTCATACCAAAGACTCACAAAATGGTTCTTGATGCTGCCTTGCTTAACACTCAGCATTATAAGGTAGGGATCAAGGATAAAATGGAGCAATCCAGGGAAAGGAGTAGCACCCTGCCCTACACTTCGATGCTGTAGCTATTGAAAAGGGAGCCTTCGGCTCTCCCCTGACAATGGTAGCCAACTTTACTTAATGTATCTGTGTTATGAATTATCGTTTGAAAAATTATTATTTCGAATTTCTGAAGAACATTTACGTTAGTCAATTTACGAACTTTTATTTTGGCATATTGTATAAAAGGTTTTTGCATAGTGAATTTGTGTGAACGAATTTTCTTTCAAGTCAAATTCATCATTTAAATATTTTGGAGTGCAAATATTAAGAATTCTAAGGTAAAAACTTACTAATATTCCCCTATTTATTTTAGTGTTATGGTGTGCGTAAAAATTCATATGGTCATGTTTATTTGAGGATTTATAATAAACTTTAAATTCTAGTTTATTGTTATTATTTATAAGTAAAATGTCCAAGAAAGCTACGGTATTGTTATTTTCTTGTTCATAAGTAAAGTCAATGTTCATATTGATTAATGTTGTTTAATCTATCTGTAATTTATGTCAAATTATTATTTCGTTGATATATGAGTAATATACAATCTATATAAGGGAAATAGTTAGCATCTTTGGTTATTTTAAATTTAAAATAGCCAGATTCTTGAAATTCAGAGAAAAGTCACCCAAGGATCCTACAATAAGGTGAACCCTTGTGTAATGCAGATTTTTGTTGATGAAAAATACCATTACTTCGAAAAAAGCAATGTTTCGTGCATAACATGCAAAGTTTAATTATTTTCTAAATGCGTAAAAGTAATGTAATGTTTGTTTTCTTGAAGTGAATTTCTAAATGCTTGATATATTTTTAACTGGAATATTGGTGTTTAATGATTTTATGTCGAGACTGGCTAGAGATTTGTTTTCCATGTTTCGATAATTGATTTTGTTGCGTAAATCACCGGAGTTGTTAATGTGCTAATTGATAATTGTGCCTAAGAGAGGGGATTATATTTTGCTTAAAGATTTTTCGAAGTTACAGTGGTCATATCTAATCCCAGAAGTAACTGGTCGAAGAAAAATTCCAGGTTTATGGATTTTAGGAAAACCATAAATTTTAGGGATTGTGTGCTGATAATTAATTTTTGCTTCCATTTGTTGTTGTTACATGAAAACTGAAACATAGAACTAAATAATGTAAATATTAATACACACACACACACACACACACACACACACACACACACACACACACACACACACACAAACACAATAAATTGATAGATAGATAGATAGATAGATAGATAGATAGATAGATAGAACCCCAAGCTTTACGGACACGAAGGGTTATCTTAATATCATTTTATACTCACCATTTTACATCCTTCGCACATATTCTTGATAGATAGATAGATAGATAGATAGATAGATAGATAGGCTTTATAGACGTGAATCACCTAAATATTTTTTTATACACACCAGTTTAGTAGCCTTCACATAGATAGATAGATAGATAGATAGATAGATAGATAGATAGATAGATAGATAGATAGATAGATAGAATTTGAATTTTTGTAAATGAATTTGGGAACACTTGTTACATCATACAAATTTGTAACGAAATGCTACGAGCAGAAATGGAATATTTTAAAACTTTCTCATTTTGTTTGTTTTCTTTAATAATTTACAGGTCTAAAAATTGAAGGTCTAAAAACTGAAATGTTCGCAAATAATTTTATAAATAAAATCTTCATCTGAAAACCTTGTGTATTTTCAACTCTCTACACTTTCATACGGTCAAATTTATTCACAGCCTTTTCCATATATATATATATATATATATATATATATATATATATATATATATATATATATATATATATATATTCGAATAAAAATCATAAATGTTTAATCATGTTTGATTAAATAATAAAGACACATTTTGTCTATATAATTTTATTGAGATCCTTTCAAATTTCCTAATAATGTGTTGGTTTCAGATTGGAATTAGTGGATGAATTTACTAAAATTGTCCTGGTCGCTTTCGAATCTTGCATAGGCCATCATCAGCGGTTGCTTGCATGTATAAAGAATTTTTTTAAAGAGTTTTTTCAGGGTTTTTTATAATATTACTACATTATGTAAACGCAGAGCTGGATAACACTGAGATGCTGATGAATTTAAAAAAACAGAATTCTATGAATAGAAATAGAATGTTATCAAGATATATGGAATATTAAAAAAAAATAAATAAATAAAGGCATTTCAAAACATTGTAGCAATTTTCAAAATTAATTCTATTGATTCTAGGTTTTTTGTTTTTATATCTAGGGCTTGTAGAATTTGAAGTCATAGCTTGTTAATTTCATGTGCAATTATAGTGGTGTTTTCAACAAGAATTTTTCGAAATTTGGATTTGGAAATAGAATGGGTTTTAAAATGTAAGACTATAGAGCTAGAATCATTAAGGTGTATTATAAGCCATCTTGAAACTGTTGTAGTGGTAAGACCGACATGCGTATAATTTTCTTTGAAGACAGTCTCCCATGGGACATTTGAACATATATACGACGTTTTTCCTATCAAGAAGTTCAGTGGAGGGAGAAGAGTTATTGAAAATAATTAGGTTGGAGGTTTTAAATTTGTTATAGTAAATGATAAGTCTTACATTTTTGTAGGATCGGTAGAACATTTTTTTGGATAAGGTTTTTTATTAAATGCTCATCTATCTTATAATTACTATGAAATTGTTTTTTGTAGTAAAGGTTTATTGATTGTTTATAGTTTAGGGTATTGTCTATGTTATGGTGTTCAGTTTTATTAATGACATGTTTATTTTCTGTATCAACAATGTTGTTCGGAAACCCATTAATAATTAGGGTTTTTTTTTATATATTTTTAAGTTCATTAGGGAAGATAGTTCGAGAAGATAGTAGTTTGGCTCTGGAAATAAATGTTTTTATGATTGTTTTTTATATATATGATTTTAGGGTGATTGTGACCTTTCCTCTCCAGTTCTTGGGTTGCATTCGGTAGGCCGTCTTACCTCTGGGCGGTTCTGCCGGGTGTGCCTCGGCACTGGAGATTTCCTCCGGTCTCAGGGGGCCGTCCCCCCCAGGCTTATACCCCCTTCGGGGGGGGTTTATTGCCTGGCGCCTGAGGCGCCCCAAAAAGGGGAATGCCGACGGGGCCGAAGGTATTTTTGGCCTTGCCGGACGCGTGTGGGCTTCGGCCCTGCGACCGGGCCCACCTTAAAAACGGCCTTGTGCCATATTCGTGCGTTGGAGGGACGCAACGATAAATACAGAGACAGAGCTCATTTGTTTACACACAGTTAAATGGTTTCAAATATATTTTCCCCTCACATAATTCAATTTAATATTAATCATTTGTTTGTACACAATCTAATGGTTTTAAGTATATCTAACACTAATAATTCTAAACGGTTTTAAGTATTGCTATCTAATACAAGTAATTCTATTTAATATTAACCATTTGTTTGCGCACAATTAAACAGTTTCAAGTATTGCTATCTATTACTAATAATTCTACTGAATATTGCTCATTTGTTTACTCTCACTTAAATGGTTTCAAGTATTTTTATTTATTGTTTGCACATGCGTAAGTTTCGATAAAGTCTGAATGATATTTAAACAGCTGTTGAATATATTCAAATGATAAATTAACTGGTTCAATGTCAATGGACACTTTCAGAATATCTGGCGACAGACTGGTGCGGTTTACTTTGGATAGGCTAAGTTTCTTTGTCACATCATTTTTGTTTGTGGTTTGTCTGTTTGTATTTAGCAGATTCAAAGTTAATAGACTGCTTATTTCTACTTATTCAGAAATTTTTTGTTAACCTTGTTTTATCACATTCTTAGAAAGAAAGAAAGAAAGAAAGAAAGAAAGAAAGAAAGATTAATAAAATTTACTAAATAAACAAAGTAATTTACGAACAAATGAAAAAACAAAAACCAAGAAAGTTGACAAAAACATAAATATAAGAAAGAAAGAAAGAAAGAGAGATTAATAAAATTTACTAAATAAACAAAGTAATTTACGTACAAATGAAAAAAAAAACCAAGAAAGTTGACAAAAACATAAATATAAGAAAGAAAGAAAGAAAGAAAGAAAGAAAGACAGAATTAAAAAAGTAAAACAGAAAAGGATCTACGAGAATGAAAGAAAAGAGGAAAATCAAGAAAGATGCCATGAATAGAAACACAGCTCAGAATAAAACGAAGAAAAAGAAGGAAGAGTAATTTTTGAAAAATTAAAAATGAAGCATAACAAATAAATCAATACAAAAAAGTGAAGGAAAAAATGACCTAAAAATGATTGTAAAAATAAAAACATACCTAAGAAAGAAAGAAACAACCCACAAACAAACAACCCACAAACAAACGAATAAAATAAGTAATTAAAAATAAACGAAACAAAAGGCTAGAAAAGGGCAAAATGTATATTGGAAAAGAAAGAAAGACAGACAGAAAGAAACTAAATGATTTATAAGAAAAAACGAAGAAAACCAAAAGCTAGAAAAGGGGCAAAAAACACGTTGGGAAACAACAAAAAAAAAGAAAGAAAGATTCAAACAAGGTAAAAAAAACAAACGAAAGACAATCGAACAGTATAATAAATGTCAGAAAGAAAGAAACAAAAAAAAAAAAAAATGAAAACAAAAAAAAAACGTGAAAAAGAAAAAAATAATTTGCTTATTGCATTTGTTGCAACTCAAAAAAAATCCTTTTTACTGATGAATCCTCTCATATAAAAGAATTATTTTTCTTCGTTTCTGGATTGTACATTAAAAAGGAATTTATCTTTCGTTTAAACGAGACAAAAACAAATTACTGGTGAGTTAAACATCTTTCGTTCGGTTGTAACACTCAACATTTCACCAGAGTAAATAAATCCCAACTCGTGGAAACGTTTCATTTTACCGAAACGTTTCATTTTACCGAAACGTTTCATTTTACCGAATATAAGAATGTTATTCTTTATTAATTGGATTATTTTCCAACAAAACTAAGTGTTTTTCGTCGACAACAGATTTACCAACCCCTCCGCTCGGGCAGGATATGACACAAGGTCAATTTTTAAGCGGAGTTTAACGGGTTTTAATTCAGAGTTTTCCTTCTCCTAGACTAGTTGCCTCACCAAGGCTGAAGAACCTAGTCCGTCCTACTATTTACTCATAGCTGGAGGGAGAATAAGGGGGTTCATACCTTTCCCAAGGGTATTTGCCCGAAAGTGAACGTAATAGCGCGACTGGAGTACGAACTCGCGTACTACGATTCCGCAGTTCATCGCTTTAACCATTACACCACGAGGACAGTATGCGTAAATTGCGGTCGCATATTCGAGAGAGCACGTGATGATGGGATCGTCTGCCTCAAATTAGTGTGAATCTGCTTGGGTAGAAGAATATAGACCATAATGTGACATATTAGACGGTAATACAGAAAATAAACTTTTAGAAAGGGTTCAGTTCGTTTTATAGCAGCAACTGGGTCCAAAAATCAAAGACACAAGTCTCGTACACATTCTCCAACTATACATTCTCCAACGTGAAAACTGAAACAAAACAAATGCACTCGTAAATGTTCCAAAAAAGGAAACACACCACGAAAGTGATGATTTAAATCGAATCAATTATTCAAGAGAATTCACGTGCTACCCCTTTTTGCCTTACTAGTGACCCACAAAGAAAAACGTCAGTTTCACATACCGGTCAATTTGAAAAAGAACCGAATTTGCGCAAGCCGGTGTTCAGGCTGGAAGTTCCTCCCGCACCTTCCACCCGGAAGCGACCGGTGCGGGAGGCAAAGTTCAATCTTAAAAACTATACCGGTTGAAACGCGAACTCCTACATTTTGATTCACAAGCGATGGTATCAAATCCCGAAACAATAAAGATTATATAAACCAGTTTGTATAAAAATTCCAAATAGGTAAATCCAACATCAGCAAGATGTCCTTTTCCGGGCATATGTAGCATTAAATGGCTTACGTGAATTAGGGGTTTTATTGTAACTAGTAAACATACACGCTCTCCGCTGGGCGCAAGTATGAAAATTTTAATGCAATAAGATATCAAATTAGAAATACTAAGGAAAATAAATTAGAACGTACATAAAAAGATTACTCTTATTTTTATTCTATTTTGATTGATACTATATAAAATCATACGTGAGATTGTTTTTGATACGTTTGATTGCAAAATAATGATATTAGAAATTAATAACAAGTAATTATATATTAAACCTGGTTTTCTTCAAACCAGTATGCAATTTATCCACACTATATACTCTGTAAACCTTTATTTTCTAGTGATATATAACACACATTGCAAAAATCTAAACGCATTAATCCCACAGGTTAGCACCAACTGGTTTTTCGGGGCCCACCAAACATTCACGTCAGGTGGGTGTTATTAAGCAGATCACCTGGTCTCAAGGGAGCCTTCCCACCTAGCAATACCTGCTTGGTAAGGTTGAGTTTATCGCTTGGTCCTGAGACTCCCCTAAAGAGGAATAATGATGGAACCTAAAAAATTTTATTATAGCCACATATGAGTCTCACTCATTCGTTCGTGGCTCCTCTTTATAAAATAACTTTGCATCAAATCCTGACTTGGTGGGAAGTAGTTAAACGCGAACGCATTAATACCACGAGCTTGCCCCTTCCCTAGTTTCCGGGGCCAATTGTTCGCACCAGGTTCGTGTTATTAAACTCATCATCTGATATTAGTAGCCCGTGGTGTAATGGTTATCGTCGTAGGAAATGGACACGGCGACACGAGTTCAAAACCTGAACGAAACTGATTGCATTTCACATAGCACTAATACCTTTGGGAAAGGTATGAATCTAATTATTCTCCCTCCAGCTATGGGTAAATAGTAGGGCAGACTGGTTTTTTCAGCCTTGGCAAGGCAACTAGTCTAGGAGAAGGAAAACTCTGAATTCAAACCTGTTAAACTCCGCTTAAAAAAAGTTGACCTTGTGTCATATCCTGCCCGAGCGGAGGGGTTGGTAAATATGATATGATATTAGTAGCCCTTCTTCATAGGCAATACCTATTTGGTAGGGCAGTACTTATTACGTGGCGCCTGAAACGCCACAGAATGGGGAATGCTCAACTATTTCTTGTGAAGGCCTCACGGGAGTCTTGATTCGTGCGTGGCACCCATCATGAAATGATATCACGTCTAATCTGACTTGGTGGGAAGTCAAATAAATATCTCGACCTACTAGATTTTTCTGGGGAGACACCTGGTGTTTGCACTAAGTGAGTGAAATTAAGCTGATCGCCTGGCCTCAGTGGTTCTTCTCCAAATGAAATCCCTGCTTGGATGGGCTGGTTTATCGCTTTGCGCCCGAGGCGCACTAAAATGAGGAATTCTAAGCGAATCAAGCTTTTTTTTTCTCTCGTGTACTCCCTCACTTCAACAAAATGACCTTGTTTCAAATCCTGACTTGGTGAGAATTATGATTAATATCCCCTTGTTTTCCGGGGGTTACCTTGCGTTGGCACCAGATGAGTATTTTTAAGCTGATTGCCTTATCCCAGCGACCCTTGTCTGCAGACAATACCAACTTGGTAGGAGTAAGTTCATCTCAAAAGGGGTAATGCTTTACAGGTTTCTAGATTTGTGCGTCCACCTCTACTGCTACTTTAAAATGTCTTCGTGTCAAATCTACTCCAGTTGGAAGTTAGATAAATCCTTCATAACATAAGTAGCTTTAAAGCAAATCTAACTTACTAAGACTTTAATGGACACATCGTGAATAAATTAGACACTAATTAAGACTGGTTTGGTTTGGTTTCTTTGTTTAATGGCATATCAACTTTTATAGGTTATTTAATGCCAAAGCCATTTTATTAGAAGAACAGTAGTGGTACTATTTAACCCATAGCTGGGAGGATAAGGGGGTTCATACCTTTCCCAAGGGTATTTGCCTGAAAGTGAACGTAATAGCGCGACTGGTGTACGAACTCGCGTACTATGATTCCGCAGTCCATCGCTTTAACCATTACACCACGAAGACACCTCCTAATCATATTTACCAACCCCTCCGCTCGGGCAGGATATGACACAAGGTCAATTTTTTTAAGCGGAGTTTAACAGGTTTGAATTCAAAATTTTCCTTCTCCTAGACTAGTTTCCTCACCAAGGCTGAAGAACCTTGTCGGCCCTACTATTTACCTATAGCTGGAGGGAGAATAATTGGATTCATACCTTTCCCAAGTGTATTAGTGCTATATGAAAAACAATCAGTCCAGGATTTGAACTCGCGAGGACACCCCCTCATTAAGACTGAATAATAATCATTTGATAATAATCAAGAATTTAATGTAAATAACTAAAGGAATTATGACGCTGCTGGTGACTTAGTTTCGGTTACAGACATATACAGGTAGACACGTAATATCCCTTATACTTAGATTAGGAGATTCATTTTCACAGAATGCAACGTCAATAGTTATTTATTGTTTAAAGTTATTTATTATATGAATTACCCAACGCCTCTGCACGGACAAGATATAACACTAGGTCAATTTTTAAGGTGAGTTTAACAGGTTTGAATTCAGAGTTTTCCTACTCCTAGACTGTTTGCTTAACCAAGGCTAAAGAACCCAGTCTGCCCTACTATTTCCCAATAGCTGGAGGGAGTATAATTGGATTCATACTTTTCTCAGTAGTATTAGTACAATGCGAAATGCAAACAACTTCGTTCTGGATTCGAACTCGTGTCACTGTGTCTCTTACTTACGACGATAACAAAGATAACAAATGATATTGGGGGTTCGCAACGGAGAGTGTAACCTTTCAATTTTTCATCCAGCGGCTAGAACGGGCTTGTTGTAGCCGCCACATTTTGTCTCTTTCTTGGATCCATTGTTTGAATGTTCGGAAGATTAACATTTACTCAACATGTATAAAGAACAAACATCATTCGTTCTCACTTTTAACAGCCTATTCAAATGCTAATTAAAATGAACATTTTCGAAAACAACCTTTTCAATTATTTACTCATGACTAAAAAAAAAATTACACAAAAATTCAGACAAACATAAAATGATACAATGAAAACTCGCCGCTTTTTTATGCATAAAGCGTAAGGGAAAAATATGAAAACAATTAAAAAGTATAATTTAACATACAAAACAATGAAATTAAAAAGCATGCGAGAAATAATGAAATAACGAATATATACAGGGTATTTCCAAAAGAAAAACACCATGATTTAAACTGCTTATTTTATAGACAAACAGACTCTCCTCTCTGGATAGATTGGCGTGATACAGGGGTCTCAATATGCATGGCACCCATGTGACTGCTATGACTCGACAAATTATAATGTGTTCATTTTTTTTTTTTTTTTTCAGATTTGAAAATAATATGCGATAACAACTATTAATCCTCGATCACAATACCTTGGACGAGAGAGGAAAATATTTTGTGTCACTACTTATTCGGGACAAAATCTTTCAACACTGTCCAAGAAAAATTTCGCAGGAAATTTAACTTAACAATTATCCCCAAAAAAGTCAAATTTATTGTTGGGTACACAAATTTTAAGCTAAATGGTCAATGGACAACCTCAACAAGAAGGCAGAAAACCCAAGATCAGGCAGAAAGTTGACTGCAATATGTCCTGACAATGTGGATGCGGTGAGAGTTTCTATCGGAAGGAATCCGAAAAATTCCCTTTGAAGACGTTCCCAAGAACTTGGTCTTTCACGTGCACTGTAGGATAAAGTCAATCAATTTCTGCCTTTGTCATCTGGTTTGACCTTCCTGAAATGATATGATTGCTTATTAAGACTCAGGTGAAAGATGACTTGATGCAATATCAATCATCATATTAATGCGTTGCATCTATTTTGAGACACCGTGTACTATCACTACTTCCTTTTTCTCTATCCAGACTGATACCGAACAAAGCGAAGCTTATATCACTTAGGAATATAATACAAGGAATTTTCAAAAACTTAAAGCTCAATCTTTAATTTTTCAAATTCAAAATATAAATCAAGATGTATGTCAGTTCAAACTCTAGTCTCACTATTGCGATTACTTTCGGTCTAAAACCCTTGGAAAAGGTATGAACCTTCCTTATACCCCTAGCTATGGGTTAAATAGTATCTCTACAAGGATGGCTTTGACATGAAATAACCCACGAAGGTTGATACGCCATTAAACAAAGAAATCGAAATAAACTGCTATGTGGGAACAGATTCGTAGCTTATATGATCAAGTACTGATGTTTAAACATCTAGGCGAAGTCCATACGAGTCACTATCAATTCTCGATAATTTTGGTTCGCAGTCTCGATACTTGCTTGTCAGAAATGTGTAAGTACAAAACAGTCCATACTGACAAGAACAAAACATCCCATACTATGTGTGACTTTTTCCTAAAGTTTATCTCAAGACTTATGTATGAGCACGTGGAGGACATTGAAAGAAAGGCGACGGCGCCAAATCAAAAAAGAAGTTTTAAAGGTACTTCGATCAATGAAAAATTCGCTGGAATAAGTTTCTAGAATACCAAGGGATTTTTTTAAGAAAATAAACATTTTATACATTGTCCATCACTTTCTTGATAAATACATTTTCAGTGGTGATACTTTTTTAATATACCTATATTTGATATTTAATATTTTTAATATACCTATATTTTTCGCTGGAATATACCTATATTTTTCGCTGGAATAAGTTTGTAGAATACCAAGGGATTTTTTTAAGAAAATAAACTTTTTATAAATTGTCCATCACTTTCTTGATAAATACATTTTCAGTGGTGATACTTTTTTAATATACCTATATTTTTCCTACTATCTTACCTTCAGGTCTGACTATTACCGGAAGACAGGAAGAGCATTGCTTCCTGTAAAATGGATGCCACCGGAAGCGTACCTTGATGGAGTTTTCACAAGTAAATCCGATATCTGGTAAGTTGCTCTCGCCAAGATTATTTAACAAAAACACATTTCTCTATAAAACTGTCCTTAGCACTATGTGATACAATTAGAATTCCTGTGTTATTTCTTAAATGCTTATTTTGAAAAAGTATAAGAAAATTTATGTTGCAAAAGTACAAAGTTGAAAGAATGCTTATGTAGCAAAGGTATAAAGACTGTTTATGTTGCAAAAGTATAAAAACTGCTTATGATACAAAAATATTTAAAAAATGCTTGTGTTGCAAAAGTACAAAAAATGACTGGTGTTCTTTTGAAATTTTGCCTTCTCTTCTGGATAATGAAATTGAGAAATTAACCTTTCTTCTATGTAAAAATGGATAAATCTAACATTTTCGTTTATATAAGGTCGGAATAAAACTTCATATCAATCAAAATTTACATATATTGATACGAAACTTACACAAAAATCAACAAAAATGTTTTAAGTTTTTCGAGATTTGTGACTTTAATATACATCACTTTCATGTATAGTTAGTATAGGTGAGATTATATGGTTTAATGGCATATCAACCTTTGATGGTTATTTAATGCCAAATCCTGTTCATACACATATGATTTGTAAGCAAATAGTGGGTAGAAAACATTATTTTTAAACGAATCAGATTAGATTAGGGTATTTGTTTTATTGTGTCAGTATAGATTTTATTCTAAGGCTAACAGCAACAAATAAATGAATTGATACTTCGTTTGATTCTAATTATTTATTAATCGACACATGAAACAATAACTATATACAGTCCTCCCTGTGTATAAAGTTGAGTTTGAGGGACTTACCGGTGCTCTGAAGAAGATATCTGGTATCTTAGGGCTGTCTTTCTGAAAGCTTTTAACGTCTTCGCCTCACGAAACGTCTGGTGGAATCTGTCTGACTGGATTTTGGATTTTTGCGCCAAGACTTCTGGGCTCATCACGTGATTAGTATATCCAATCGCAGAGAGCCTCTCCTTCACTCACTCTCAACACAGGAATTACCATTTTACTAACCCAACCGGTTTATTAGCATATCTATCCATAATGATTATTCAATGCCAGATCCTGTATATATATATATATATATATATATGTGTGTGTGTGTGTGTGTGTGTGTGTGTGTGTGTGTGTGTGTGTGTGTGTGTAATTATTTAAATGTGTGCAAACAAATGTGGTCTAACTAGTTTTTAAAAAATAAAATACAAACTGTTAAATGATCGCAAGTATTGCTATTTAGTATTAGTAGTTCTGTTTTATACTCATATACATGCAGATGTAAGCAGAAACATAATGACGACTTCGATTAACGAACGAACACGCTTCTTTATAAAAATATACCTCTCAAACCTTATTCTCGAAAGGGTTGCGAAAGGGTTGATGTTGGTTGTGTGTAAGAGGTGAGTTGGAGACGGGAACAGACTGCCACATATTGACCCCAAGTTCCTCTGACCATAGCAGCACTTCTTTCGCATTCTGATGGGCTGCTCAACCGTGGGTCACTGAGGGCCAAAGCCCTCTGTCTGGAGCTGGTTCTCACTCCGCGGGCATCCTATCTCCAATTGGAACAGCAACTCTAACTCCAACTGCTACTGGAACTCACTACTTCGAACTCCAACTGACCCAAGCCGTCTGTGGCACCTGGTTATATAATTGTTTGACATCCACCTGCTTTCTGTGGGCGTACGCATCTGCACCGAATTCAACCACGTCCACAGGTCAAGGTGATATTCCGACATCCTCGACCGGATTCACCTGTTTCTTTCGGTTATTTACACAAGTGCATCTCTTGATTGACGGCTCGGTCGAGGGCCAATATGCAACAGTTCTATTTATCAAGTATTCCTGTCTAATTCAATACTACTCATTTGTTCACTTAAAGTTAATAACATTAACCATTTGTTCACATACAGTTAATAATATTTGCACACCGTTGATAATATTAATCATTTGTTAACATATCGTTAAATGGTTTCAGGTATTGCTATTTAGCATTAATAATTATATTCGATAATACAAATAATTCTAATCTTAATATTAATCAACTCTTTGCAAACACTTAAAGGATTTCAAATACTGCTAAGAGTGTGAAAAGAAGGATAAATACCTCGAACTTGCTAGGGAACTGAAAAAACTGTGGAACATGCAGGTGACAATTATACCAATTGTAATAGGTGCGTTTGGAACAGTAACTAAGGGATTACTAAAGGGACTAGAGGACTTGGAGGTTGGCGGACGAGTGGAGACCATCCAAACGACAGCATTGTTGAGAACTGCCAGAATACTAAGAAGAGTCCTGGAGACTTGAGGAAACTTGCTGTCACTCAGACTTCAGTGAAAAAACATCGGCTATCGCTGATGTGAAACGCTCTAATGAGTGAACATAATAATAATAATAATGCTACTTCATATCATTTATTTGTTTTCACACAATTAAATGGTTTCATTGTTTTGGGAATGTTTTATGGTGTATCAACTCCTGTGGGCAATGCAACACCAAATCCTGCTGATGCACAAATATATATATATATATAATGTTCTATTTGTGTATATATAAATATATATATACATTGTATTTGTATATATATATATATATATATATATATATATTATCCGTAAGCAAACAACTGGCTGGTAACATTATTTTTAATGAGCAAGAGCTCATTTGTTTGTTGACAGTGATGTGTTTTAAAGTATTGCCAGTACTAATAATTCTCAATGGTTCCACGTATTGCTATCAAATACTGATATTTTGATTCAATATTAATTATTTGTTTGCACACAATTAAATATTTTCAATTATTGCTCTCTAAACCTAATAATTCTATTTAATATCAATAATATGTTTACACGCAATTTTGAATATTGCTATCTCAGCGCAATTAACTTCAGACCCCCCTCACTACTTGCAACTTTAAGATAAATAGGGTGGGGCACTTGTTCGCCACCAGAGTAATTATGAAGAATACGATCGAGGTAATCGTATAGGTGTTAAGGCTTGACGTGACCAGCTGATTGATCGAATTGAGCTTCTCTGACCACCAAACAAACAAATATTAGATAAGACGTTGCACATTTCATACAGAATACAAAAGGATGATAATTATAAGACTTTTATGGTGGGTTGTATGATTTCATTGTTAGTTTGTTGCTTTTACGACATTTCCGTTGGTTGGTTGGTTGGTTGGTTGGTTGGTTGGTTAGATTTTATGGCATATCAGTCTTTGTAGGTTATTTAACGCCAAATCCATTTTTATGTAAATAATCATTTTTATTTAAAACAATTCACTTTAGCATAAGTACACAGTTAAATTCTCAAAAACATTCCTATTTCAAACTATTCAAGCAGTTATATGTAACAATTCAGTTAAGTGTAAGTACAGTTTCAATGACAAAAACAGTTCAATTTAATATGATTCAGTTTAACATAAGCACGCAGTTTAAATGTAAGTGCAGTTTAATTGTGAAAATCAGGTGCTATCACTCCGGGCAAGAGTGGACCTGGGAGCAATGGCAATGAAGGGGTGCTCTGTATTCCCCGAGGCCCCAGCATTGCTGGGACCTCAACATCAGACTTGCCAGTGTCATATCCAGGATACTCGTTGGGTGGGGTCTTACCCCTCTGCAGAGGTGCAGTCAATATATTCTACAGCCCCAGCCGATTGGGCAATACACAGAGTTAAATATCAAACAGTTTTATTTCAGATAATTCAGTTCAGCATAAGTTCACAGTTTAAACGTCAAAACAGTTCTATTTCGAGCAATTCAGTTCAGCACTAGTAGCAATTCCAATGTCAAAACAGTTTTATTCTAAACAATTCAATTTAGCTTAAATACGCAGTTTAAATGCAAAAATCAGTTTAGTGAAAGAAGCACGGTTTAGTTCTATTTAACCCATAGATAGTACCCATATCAGGTGCTACCACTCCGGGCCAGAGTGGACCAAGGAGCAATGGCAATAAAGAGGTACCCCGCATTCCCCAAAGCTCTAGCATCACTGGAACCTCACCATCAGATTGTTTAGTGTCATATCCAGGACACTCGTTGGGAGGGTCTTACCTCCCCCCCCCCCTGCAGAGGTGCAGTCGGTGTATTCTACAGCCCCAGCCGACTGGGCAAGACATGTCAGCCTTTGTTGGGTTATATAATGCTGAAGTCAGTCTTTTTCGAGCAAGCTTCAAGTATCAAATAATAATCGTTTGTAAACTATTATAACTTCAAGTAACTATTCTTAATACAAATAATTGGGATACAGTTATATGTTTTGAAGTATTACAGTCTTATTCTGGTAGTTTTCAATTAATTGGTGCGTTTGGTTTGGTTTGGTTTGGTTTGGTTTGGTTTGGTGAGGAAAAACCAACTGTAGACAACTTATATATCCTTACTCTTCGTACTTATTTAATAATATCATTTTATTTTACACTATTTTGTTGCAATTGGTCATGACCAAAATGAAGTAGAAGCTATCTCTGTTTTCTGAAAATTAATTTAATCAGCTAAAAATTTCGCCGCCCTGAAACGTCTATCGCACCTCTGCAAAAGGGTAAGACCCCATCCAACCAGTGTCCTGATATGACACTAAATTGTATCTGATTGTGAGGCTCCAGTCCTGGAGGTTTGAGGAATTTGAAGTAATCCTTCATTACCATTATTCTCAAGTCTACTCTGACTCGGAATAGTAGTTCTTGTCAAGGTCCCATCTTTGGATTAAATAGAACAGTTCAATCATCAACTAAGAATAATCATTATTAATCATTTGAAACCATACACCAGTGTACAAATTATTTATATCATAAGAATACATAATGAATACAATCACTTATGTCAAAAAGGAATAGTGTTCGAGAGGACTACTTGAATACTTGGAGTCGTTGATTTCTGACGTCTAGAGATGTTTCATTCGGTATCCAGGCTCTTTATTCCACCGATACGCAGGTAAAGGCCGAATACAACCGAAGTGTCTTCTTCGTGGGGTACAATACCAATCATCATCATCATGTCGTGCTGCCAGCACGGATATCCCTGAACCTCTTTCGCCACTTCTCTCTATCGTTCATCGCCTCTAGCAGGTCTTCAGGGCTACATCCCGTATCCTCACATAGCTGCCGTATGTATGTTCGAACTGGTCGTCCTGCTTTTGTTCGGCCATATGTGGGGGTCCATAGGAGTACATCACTTATGAGCTCGTCCCTGATTCTCCAGCAGTGTCCTGCATGTCTGGTTCGTCTAACTTGGATAGTTTTCGTGATGGGAGGCAGGTGGTCATATAGTTGGTGCCTCGTAGGGTGTTGCCGCCAGGACTTGTTCAATATTGCTCTCAACATTCTTGTGTAATTGCCGTCTAGCTTCTTCTCCAGCCGTTTTGTTAGCGTCCAAGAAGTGCATCCATACAGCAGTATCGATACGACCGCTGCTTGGAAGACTTGACCGATAAAATGAAACAATACCAATAGTTTTCATAAATCACAAACAAGAAACTGTTCACTACCAACAAAACCAAAGCAACATTACCAAGTAGATAAAAGGGACCATATTAAATTTCAATCACACACAGACCTCTACGCCCACACTAATTCCTTTCTTTGTATCGTCGTTCCTGTTTTGGTTACACATCAATAAATTTGTTGTGTTATAAGAATGGTCTCTTGAGTTTCTCACTGAATGAAATTTAATGCCCGATGCATAATGTGTTTTGTGAGTTATAAATCACATAATCAGAGCAAAACTATGTAGTGTTATAAAATCATTCCTTTTTTGGAAGTTATCAAAACACTGCAAAATATTTATAAAGTACCTCTTAAGGGAAGAAAATCTCTGTTATTCTTGGAAGGTCCTCTTGACTGCATCCTCTGTTCACACAGAATTAACGTATGTAAATCTTTGCTAGTCGGCCAACTCTGGTGCGTCCATGAGTAGAGATCCATAAGAAAACGTCACTTATGAGTTCGTCCTGACTTACAGTGTCAGAGCGGTTTACAATATACTGACTCTATTTACAGCATAGGGATAAGACACACACCCAGAAAAGAGGTATACCGGGTATGACTCTAAACTGCATATGGTAGTGAGGCCCCCATTGAGAAGATCTAGGGAGAGTGGAGTACCTTTTCTTTGCCATTACTTCCAGATCCACTGTAACCTGAAGTGATAGTACCGGTTAAGGTTTCATCTATTGTTCAAATAAATCTGTTTTAAAAATTATTTGCGTTCGATAGCACCGTGTGCAAAAGAAGATTCTTAAGAAGCACCGACACGGAAAATTTGGTTTGGTTTCTTTGTTTAATGGCATATCAACCTTTGTAGGTTATTTAATGCCAAAGCTATTCTAGAAGAACAGTAGTGGTACTATTTAACCCATACTTGGTTGTTCATTCCTTTCCCCAGGGTATTTGCCCGAAAGTGAACATAATAGCGCGACTGGAGTACGAACTCGCTTACTACGATTCCGCAGTCCATCGCTTTAACCATTACACCACGTGGACACCCCCGACACAGAAAATGTAAATATGCTCAAGCAATGAATGTGCTTCACGAACCTCTCGGCATAAAATAATCCCAGACAGGTTGACGAATCAATCAATCAATATTTTTGGAATATCAAAGTTGGAAAGTATAGACAGAAAAAACGAACACTGAAGAAATAGACGAACAGAGAGAGAAAGAGAGAGAGAGAGATTCTGTGTGATTACTACAGGTCTCTCAGTATAATTTGGTAAACTAGACAATTCAAGTAACAAAATTGGTTCGGAATATGGTAGCAAAAATTATTTGCAGCATATCAAGAATAATTCGGTCATTTTAAGGGTTAAGTTATCTTGCTTCAAGTCACAAAGATATTTGGGAATATGCATCTTAGAAATTGGTATATTATTCAATCAAAAGCATCTATAGTTATGGATAGAAAATAAAATTTCTTTTTCTTCAGGCAACAACGCCGATTTGAAAGACAAAAACAGGATTTGCCATATAATTAGAGATTAATTGTTGCTGTCATCGTAAGTTAATTTTCTTCAGGCAAAAGGGCTGATTTAGAAATGACTGGAAATACCATTTTCTATATGATTAAAACAATTATGTTATTTTTAAAACAATTATGTTATTTATATCACGAAACTGGCAATGGCTGGTCGCTCGCCACTGTATCCGCATGGAAAAACTCTGTCAACGCCGCAGTAGGAGGGGTAGGATTACTTATAGGACCTAGAGCATTAAAAACGCTTAATAGCGTTGAGAAAATACAACCCAGAATGATGGCAGCTACATTTAACGGAAACCCCAGAGCAACAATCATCTCATGCTACAGCCCCACCAACATTAGTGAAGAAAATGAACTAGTCACCTTCTACGATGAGTTATCCTCACTAGTGCGTAGCATCCCGAAACACAACATGTTAGTCATTGGCGGAGACATGAATGCCCAAATCGGGAAAAACGGAAACAACAAATACAGCCTCCACAACACGTCAAATAGGAATGGGCAACATCTAACAGATTTCATGATAGAAAATAGATTAGCATGCCTCAATACAAACTACCAAAAAAGAGAGGGCAAACTATGGACATACACGTACGCAAACAATACTAAAGCTCAGATAGACTACGTCCTTATAAACAAGAAATGGAAAAATAGTGCATTGAATTGCGAGGCATACTCCTCTTTTGAGGGTGTGTCCACCGACCACCGAATAGTCACGGCGAAAATAAGGTTAAGCCTACGAAAAAACGCCAAACGAACAGCGACCACCAAACACTATGACTGGGCCCTATTAAACAACAAAGATATAAGAGATAAATACGTATTAGAATTAAGAAACAGATTCGAAACACTACAAGAACAGACGGAAAAAAAGTACACCAAACGACGAATATGAAAACTTCGTCAATGCACACCTCGAGGCAGCAGCAAAATACATTCCAACAAAACTTAAAACTAAATATAGAGTCCCATGGGAAACTTTAGCGGTGAGAGAAAAACGTGCACTAGTGAAAACAGCCTCCAAAAACTATCGAAAAAACCAAACAAACACAAATGCCTTAAAACTAAAAACGGCACAATATCAATTAGCAGGCATATATATAAAGGAACAGACAGAATACATTCAAAATCAAATAGATAAGATTAGAGACTCGGTGGAAGATAGACAATCTAGAATAGCCTGGCAAACAATAAACGAAGTGAGCAGAAGAAAGAACACAGCCAAAGCAAAACTTAAAGCACCAAACCAACAAGAAAGAATAAAACTGTGGAAACAACACTTCGAAAACTTACTTGGAAACCCACCAAAAATAACACATGAACCAATCATCAGAATAATTAGCAAACAATTAGACATTAAACTAGGACCGTTCACACAAGAAGAACTCGACTCGGTTCTCAGAAAAATTAAAAATAGGAAAGCTGCAGGGCTGGACGAAATTCCCCCGGAAGTATGGAAGACCAGACAATTCGACGACATACTGCTCCGACACTGCAACGCAGTATACAATCAAAATCCGATAGATAGATGGACGAAGGGATGCATACTCCCCTTCCCTAAAAAGGGGGACCTCGGATTAGCCAAAACCTACCGAGGCATAACACTTACATCCATAGCTGCCAAAATCTACAATGCCCTACTACGAAACCGAATAGAACCCAAAATCGACTACATACTTAGAAAAAACCAAAATGGCTTCCGAAGAAATAGATCCACGACCTCACAAATATTAACCATCCGCAGAATCCTTGAAGGTGTACGGGCAAAGAACCTACAAGCGACATTAATATTTGTCGACTTTACCAAGGCTTTCGACTCCATTCACAGAGGAAAGATGGAACAAATCCTACTAGCGTACGGCATACCTAAAGAAACCGTAGCGGCAATAACAATTCTCTATAGAAACACTAAAGTAAAAGTACGATCACCGGATGGAGACACGGAATACTTTGACATTGTAGCAGGAGTACTACAAGGGGACACGCTGGCCCCGTACCTCTTTATCATTTGTCTAGACTACGTACTTAGAACATCGATTGACAAAATCAAAGACAATGGCTTCGAACTGATGAAGAAAAGAAGCAGAAGATACCTCGCAACAACAATTACCGACGCCGACTACGCCGATGACATAGCGATACTGGCAAATACACCTGACCAAGCCGAAACTCTTCTGCATAGTTTGGAACGAGCAGCAGCAAGCATAGGCCTCTATGTTAATGCACACAAAACGGAATATATGTGCGATAACCAAACGGGGGACATCTCCACTCTAGAAGGAACCCCACTTAAACTAGTAGACAAATTCACGTACCTAGGAAGCAGCGTCGAATCAACCGAAAAGGACATCGAAACGAGGCTAACGAAAGCATGGACAGCTATCAATAGGCTATCGATTATATGGAAATCAGACCTAACCGATAAAATGAAACGCAGTTTCTTCCAGGCAGCGGTCACATCGATACTGCTATATGGATGCACCACATGGACGCTAACAAAACGGCTGGAGAAAAAACTGGATGGCAATTACACAAGAATGCTGCGTGCAATCCTGAACAAGTCCTGGCAGCAGCACCCCACAAGACACCAACTGTACGGCCACCTGCCCACTATCACGAAAACTATTCAAGTTAGACAAACCAGACATGCAGGACACTGCTGGAGAAGCAGAGATGAACTGATAAGAGATGTACTCTTATGGATCCCCACACATGGCCGTGCAAAAGCAGGACGACCAGCTCGAACGTACATTCAGCAGCTATGTGAGGATACAGGATGTTGTCTTAAAGACCTACCTAGGGCGATGAACGATAGGGAGGAGTGGCGAGAGAGGGCCAGGGATATCCGTGCTACCAGCGCGATATGATGATGATGATGATGATGCTATTTTTCACATTTTGAGCTGGAAAATAACAGCTTAGAATCAATTTAAGTTAATTATTCGACTATCTAACTGCATAATATTTGTAAAGTACCACTTGAACGAAGAAAATCTCAATAATTCTTGGAAGGCACTCTCAACGGCTTCCTGTGTCCGCACAAAGCTGATATATGTAAGTCTTTGCTGGTCGCCCAACCCTGGTGTATCCATGTGTAGGGATCCATAAGAAGACGATGCTTATGAGCTCGTCCTTACTTCTCCATGTCTTGCTCGTCTCACTTGAATGGTTTCTGAAATGAGATGTAAGTGGTGCTTTCAATAAGTTTCCAGACTTTTTTTTGTACAGGCATTTAAAATTGTCGTAGATTCTTGAAAATTCAATATGTTATTGCTATACATCTTATGAGATGACGGACCGATTTTCATGATTTCCAGTTTAAATGAACAGCTACAGCAGCAATTGGAATACACCCTACTAAAGCCTGATTGTCACAGATGGTGATTTTAAAAAATGCAATCTGGACGTGAGGAAGAACGATATGCAATAAAAGTTGTGTTTTAAACTTGGAAAAAATGCCACAGAAATGTATGGAATGCTTCAGACTGCTTTTGGAGCATCTTGCATGAATCGAGCATCAGTTTTTGAGTGGCATAAGAGATTCAAGGAAGGCAGGGAGTCTGTGAGGGATGATGAGAGGTGTGGGAGGAGTAAGGAAGTCAATACACCAGAGTTGATTGGCCAAAGGGTTAGGATTAGGGTTAGGGTTACTATGTTGAGGTTGTAAGGGAGTTCAGGAAGAGATTCGGTCGGAAGAGGCCAGCACTCTTCTAAGATAAAGATGGCTATTATCTGTCCTAACTGGTTGGGTTGGGTTTTATGGTATATCAATGCCAAATCATATTTATACATACATATTCAATATATAATTTGTAAACACATTTTGTTGATAACATTTTTAAATGAGCTCCACGCATTTAAATGGTTTCAGGTATCGCTTTTTGTTTGCACATAGTTTAAATGTCAAACAGTTGTATTTGATACATTGATAGGATCTAATCAGTTGCTACCACTCCGAGTCAGAGTGAACCTGGGAGCAATGGTAATGAAGATGTATGCCACGTTCCCCAAAGCTCCAAGACTGGATCATTTGGGGGTATCTTACCCCTCTGCAGAGATGCAGTCGGTGTATTCTACAGCTCTTGTTAAGCAAAGTCGAATTAAAATCAAAAATACTCAAATCTTAACATGAATCAGAGTTTCACGTACAAAAAATTAAACGATCGCAAAATATAACTGCTTAGAATCAGTTTAGATTAATTTTATGATTATTTTAATAGTACATGTTTTTATAGAACCAGTTAAAGAAAAAAAGAAAACATCTGTTGTTCTAAGCTAAATCGCGTAGATTTTATTGCATATAGTAAATGTCAAAACAAGAGACCGTGTAAAAATTTAAAAATCAACCAGCTATGTCCAATCGAATAATTTTATTTGAATACTTCGGGGATGGGAAAAGGCTCCGAAAATAATACTTCCCATTCATTTTCACGAAAACAACAAGAAAATATGGCACAGTCAGCTGGAGCTGCAGAATACACTGAATGCATCTCTGCAGAGGTGTAAGACTCCCCCAACGAGTGTCCAGGATATAACACTAAATAATCTAATGGTGAGGTTCCAGTAATGCTGGAACTTTGCGGAATGCTGAGTATCCCTTCATTGCCATTGCTCCCAGTTCAACTCTGACTGGAGTGTTAGTACCTGGTCAAATAGAACTAAACTATTGGTCAAATAGAACTAAACTATGTAATTACACGAAACTGAATTGTTTGAAATTGACTAATTTTATATTTAGCTGAGTGCTTAAACTGCGTACTTATGCGGAACTGAATTGTTCGATATAGAACTTTTTTAAAATTTAACTGTGATAAACAAAAATTTATACTTATGCTAAACTGAATTATTTGAAATAGAACTGTTTTGACATTTAACTGTGTATAAACAAAAAAAAGCTATACTAAATTTAGTTGTTCGAAACTTTTATCTAAATGACTTAATTCGGTGTTAAATGACCCGAAAAAGAGTTGATACGCCGTTAAACAAAACAAACAACAAACTACAAGAAAATACTGGGATTACTTTTGGGGCCACCTTCCCTCCAAGCACGGCATGCAGACTCTTGTTCATTGCTGAAAACAATGTATAGCTCAGCGTGATGACTGTTTAGAAAAAATCCTTCTGTAGCTGAAAACTTGCTCTATCCAATCATGTTATTATGCTCGCTGCGTCTGTTGTAGTTTCCATAGAAATAAATAGAAGCTCTTATATCTATATATTAAACAGATTTTTTATTGTTTGTTTTTTACTTGTTAGCCCGTCTTGTCAATATTCCGCAAAAAACTATAGCTGATGCAGACTATTAAGATGATCAAGCGCTTCTTGAAAATACACCTGCTCTAACCGAGTCCCGATGCATAGCCTGGAGCAGGCATCAAGAGACATTAGTCTCGATGTAAACTTAGATTAAACAGAGTTCATGAGTTTAAATCAAGATGGTACCATCTCCTTATCAAATGGCAAGCCTCTGAAATAAGTATACCAGTTCATTTACTTCGGTAGCTATATCTCATCAACTGAAAACGATGTCAACACACGCATACTTAGATACTGCAACTGACAAGTTAACAATTACATGGAAAGTTTATCTCTCTGTTAAAATAAAACGGGGATTCTTCTAAGATGTAGCCGTACCAATACTACTATATGATTGCACCACTTGCACTCTAACAAGAAAGCCTGGAGAAAAAGCCAGGGATGCTGCGTGCTGTCTTGAACAAATCCTGGAATCAACGCTCTACAAAACAACCGCTGTACAGCCACCTACCTCATATCTCACATACCATCCAGGTAAAGATGAACATGCTGGGCGCTGCTTAGAAAGGGATGACAAACTCATAAGCGATGTTCTATTATTGACTCCTACACATGAACACACTGACCAATACAAACTTACGTTCATCATCTCAGTGCAGAAACTGGATGCCATCTAGAAGACTTGCAGAGAGCGTTTATTGACTGGGGTGGATGGTAAGAAAGAGACAAAGAAATCTGTGTTGCCGGCACGCTTTAATGATGGTGATGAACTACAGTTAGGATGTGAGTATAGTATATGTGGCTCGTACAGTATACAATTTCATCTGAGACTGAAATGTCGCAAAACGACACATTGATCTGACAAAGAGTGCAAATGTATTATACTCTAATCCGAGAAAAAATTTACGATCCATGTGTAAATGATCATTTCGCTTTTTGATGGGCACTCTGCTAGTAATTGAATAAGATGAAGAGAGAAAAATCTTGGAAGTAGGTAATCAAGGCGATAATAACGAAAACGAAACAACATCTTCGGAGAAAACCCTGTTGTTTACAAAAAAAATGCTTTCTTTGCTACACATTGTAAGTATTGATCACCCAACAAAAATCAATTAATTCTTTTCACCGTTATTAATGGATTTTTGTTGGATAATCCTACATTTTCGGCACAAATCGCATTTGTGGAAAATTCAGAAGTAATTAAGTTGACTTTGCAATGTCTTCAAAAATATGCACGTAGGCAAATGGACTACACTATCTGCTCAAGAATATGTATTTGTTATACCAGGCCAAACATGTCACGAAGCTAATCAAAATCACTTTCAATGGCTTAAGAGATTTGCAGACAAGCAAATGATAGCCCTGTTGATTACTGTACGCTTACTGTATCCCTTGCAGAGGAGAGAGACACTCTTAAAAAAGGTGTCCTACGTATGACATTAAACTACATCTGATGATGAAGCAATCCTTCCTGAGATCCGGGGATTGTAAGTAGTTCCTCTTCAATAACATTTCTTCCAGGGCCACTCGAAGTGGTAGCACCTGTTGGGCCCCGATTCATGGGTCAAATTATCTGTTTGAAAATTATTCATATTCGAAAGGACTGTACACAAAAAAGCTCTTAAGAAACATCTACACAAAATATGCGTACCATGAACGTACTATGAACGCGATTCTCTTACCTGTTGGCATAAAATAACCTAAGGCAAGTTGACATGCCACACCTTCCGCCCACTCACCGCGCTTGGACACGCCTCCGGTCTTGCACGCCACCTACGCAACCCACGCGGCATTTCCACTGAGGCATCATCTTGTTTACTCTAGGAAACACGCGCACATCCTATCACGCCACCAACGCAACTTATGCGACATATCAAAAGAATCTTCTTGTCGCCATCCAATAATATTAATACTCAGTTGAATGTTATTTCTGAGAGGCAAACATGAACTCATTGGTTTTACACGTGTTCAAGATTGACACTGATCAATTGATTTTCAGACTATGTTACAAACCAGAAAAATAGGACTTTCTGGACTGAATTTATGCCAAGATAAGATGATTAAGTAAATTGACACTCGGCTATTTATTCATTCATGGTGAACAGATTTTAAAATATTAAAGATTATCAGCAAAAATTTGTTTGGAAGCATTTCACCGAAACGTGTCAAGATAATTTAAAGTTCAACTGGCATATTTTTTAATTTGCAGGTACTCAACACAACATTCAATTGTTTGATAAGAAACTGCCGATTTTGATATTTTTAATTGTTTTATTTTTATTTTATTTCATTTTCATCGATGACATTTTGAACTAATACTTCATTTTAAATAGTTATTTACTAAGCTTTACTAAGTTTGAAACGGTGGCAGAAAAGGGGGATACCTAGTATGTGGTAATGCCTGTTAGAATCCCATCTATTGGTCAAATAGAACTATTTAATCGTTTATTATTATTGAAACCATTTCATCATCATCATCATGTCGTGCCGCCAGTACGGATATCCCTGACCCTCTCTCGCCACTTCTCCCTATTATTCATCGCCTCTGGCAGGTCTTCAGGGTTACATCCTGTGTCCTCACATAGCTGCTGTATGTAAGTTCGAACTGGTCGTCCTGCTTTTGCTTGGCCATATGTAGGGGTCCATAGGAGTACATCACTTAAGTGGGCAAATAAATGATTAATATTAAATTGAATTATTTGGAATAGATAGCAATATTTGAAACCATTTAACTGTGTACAATTAAAACAATTAGTGTATGATTGTAACACTTCAAACGATTTAACTGTGTAGATACAAATCTAACACAAATCATATTTCCACATAAAATACTAATATTGCATAATACTCCATAGTATATTACAATATAACATATCTCATCAACATGATATTTATTGCGATTCTGGCCCACCATATTCCTTCGCCAATCATGTTCACTAATTAAAAGATATTTTGTTCCTTAGTTAAAATCATCACCACACACATACACATACACACGTACACGAATATACAAAGCAACAAATAATCTTTTCTCGGTCTGTCTGTCGCAACTTTGGTTACTCATCGCGTCTCATACGGAGGTGTCCGTGGTGTAGTCGTTATTGCCGTAGGAAATGAACACGGCGATACGAGTTCAAATCCTGGACGATACTGATTGCATTTCACATAGCACTAATACCCTTGGGAAAGGTATGAATCCAATTATTCTCCCTCCAGTTATGGGTAAATAGTAGGACAGTCTAGGTTCTTCAGCCTTGGTGAGGCAACTAGTCTAGGAGAAGGAAAACTCTTAATTCAAACCTGTTAAACTCCGCTTAAAAATTGACCTTATGTCATATCCTGCCCGAGCGGAGGGGTTGGGTAAATAGTATCGCGTCTCATACGTCCAGGAGACAAGCTCAAATTTATCACGAGGTGCATGTATTTTCATTCGCTCACATACTAAATATCACTTATACGTCTACACACAATAATACGCAAACATAAGCTACACAAACACACACATACACTCACACATAAAGAATTGTACACAATTTTAACGCTCTTTTGTATTTTTCGATTTTTTCGATTTCTTATTTCTCATTATCTTTCGTTCTCTGCCTGATGATTGTCGCTTATAAAACGTCATGAAACCTGAGGTCACAGACAAACTTCCGTGCTATTATATATATATATATATATATATATATATATATATATATATATTATGTTATTATATGATAGCTCTATCACAAATATTGAGCACTCTCCAAATTATATCGCATTTGGTTTGCTATAAACCCACGAAGTGAGATAATGACAACCAACGCTGTTATATATATATATATATATATATATATATATACATGTGTGTGTGTGTGGGTGGGTGTGCTTTGTTGAAATATGTATTTTAATAGTTCAATGGACAGAGGGATGGATGAAGGGATGCATCCTCCCTTTCACTAAAAAGGGCGACCTCGGATTAGCCAAGAACTACCGAGGTATAACATTTACATACATAGCAGCCAAAATATACAATACCCAACTACGAAACCGCATAGAACCCAAAATTGACAACATTCTTAGGAAGAACCAAAATGCCTTCCGAGGAAATAGATCCACGACCTCACAAATATTGACTATCCGTAGAATTCTAGAAGGCGTACGGGCAAAAAACCTACAGGCTACAATATTATTTGTCGACTTTACAAAGAACTTTAATTCCATACACAGAGGGAAGATGGAGTAAATTCTACTCGCATACAATCTACCAAAAGAAACTGTCGAAGTCATAATGATTCTTTACAGAAACACCAAAGTGAAAGTGCGTTCCCCAGATGGAGACACAGTCTACTTCGACATTGTAGCGGAGGTACTGCAAGGAGGCACCCTGGCCCCATACCTCTTTATCATCTGTCTAGACTACGCGCTTAGAACATCAATCGATAAAATCAAAGAAAACGGTTTCGAGCTGACAAAGAAAAGAAGCAGAAGGTAACAATTACCGACGCCGACTACGCCGATGACATAGCGACTCTGGCAAATGCACCCACCCAAGCCGAAACCCTACTACATAGTCTGGAACGAGCTGCCACAAGCATTGGCCTCCATGTCAATGCACACAAAACGAAATATATGTGCTATAATCAAACAGGAGACATTTCCACACTAATCGGTAGCTCTCTGAAACTAGTAGACAAATTCACCTACCAAGGAAACAGTGTCTCATCGACCGAGGCAGAGATCGACACGTGACTAACAAACGCATAGACAGCTATCAATAGGCTATCGGTCATATGGAAGTCGGACCAGACCGATAAAATGAAACGCAGTTTCTTCTGAGCAGCGATCGTGTCGATACTGCTATATGGATGCACTACATGGACGCTAACTAAACGGCTGGAGAAAAAGCTTGACAGCAACTACACAAGAATGCTGCGAGCAATATTGAACAGGTCCTGGAGGCAACACCCTACAAAGCAGCAGCTGTACGGCCATCTACCACCATCACGAAAACTATCCTAATTAGACGAACCAGACATGCAGGATACTGCTGGAGAAGTAGGGACGTGCTCATAAGTGATGTACTCCTGTGGACCCCTTCACATGACCGAGTGAAAGCAGGGTGACCAGCTCGAACCTACATACAGCAGCTCCGTGAGGATACGGGGTGCATCCCTGAGGACCTGCCGGAAGCGATGAACGATAGGGAGAGGTGGCGAGAAAGGGTCAGGGATATCCGTGCCGATGGCTCGATATGATGATGATGAATTAAAGAAAAAAACAATTATTTTAGACATGGTCTTATACAGATCTATTTGACCCATAGATAAAACTATGACAGATACTGAAAATTTGGATCAAAGTGGATCTGGGTGTATTGGCAAAGAAGAGGTGACCACGTATTCCCCAAAGCTCCAGAACTGGAGCCTCACCACCAGATGCTATTTAGTGCTATGCCCACGTGATGTACGTCCGGTTGTGTCTTGTTTTGTTGACTGCGATAAAATTGGATTATTCTTCTTCTAAATTTTCCTGATTTTGTTTTCGTTTTTGTTTTTTGTTTTGTTATTGTTTTGGAATTTTTTGTCTTTTTGGGGGGGGGGTATTTGTTGTTGTTTTTTGTTTTGTTATTGTTTTGGAATTTTTTGTCTTTTTTTTTGGGGGGGGGTATTTGTTGTTGTTTTTTGTTTTGTTATTGTTTTGGAATTTTTTGTCTTTTTTTTGGGGGGGGGGGTATTTGTTGTTGTTGTTTTTTGTTTTGCTATTGTTTTGGAATTTTTTGTCTTTTTTTTGGGGGGGGGGTATTTGTTGTTGTTTTTTGTTTTGCTATTGTTTTGGAATTTTTTGTCTTTTTTTAGGGGGGGGTATTTGTTGTTGTTTTTTGTTTTGTTATTGTTTTGGAATTTTTTGTCTTTTTTTGGGGGGGGGTATTTGTTGTTGTTTTTTGTTTTGCTATTGTTTTGGAATTTTTTGTCTTTTTTTAGGGGGGGGTATTTGTTGTTGTTTTTTGTTTTGTTATTGTTTTGGAATTTTTTGTCTTTTTTTGGGGGGGGGTATTTGTTGTTGTTTTTTGTTTTGTTATTGTTTTGGAATTTTTTGTCTTTTTTTGGGGGGGGGTATTTGTTGTTGTTTTTTGTTTTGCTATTGTTTTGGAATTTTTTGTCTTTTTTTTTGGGGGGGGGGTATTTGTTGTTGTTTTTTGTTTTGCTATTGTTTTGGAATTTTTTGTCTTTTTTTAGGGGGGGGTATTTGTTGTTGTTTTTTGTTTTGTTATTGTTTTGGAATTTTTTGTCTTTTTTTTGGGGGGGGGTATTTGTTGTTGTTTTTTGTTTTGTTATTGTTTTGGAATTTTTTGTCTTTTTTTTGGGGGGGGGGTATTTGTTGTTGTTTTTTGTTTTGTTATTGTTTTGGAATTTTTTGTCTTTTTTTTGGGGGGGGGTATTTGTTGTTGTTTTTTGTTTTACTATTGTTTTGGAATTTTTTGTCTTTTTTTTGGGGGGGGTATTTGTTGTTGTTTTTTGTTTTACTATTGTTTTGGAATTTTTTGTCTTTTTTTTGGGGGGGGAGGTATTTGTTGTTGTTTTTTGTTTTGTTATTGTTTTGGAATTTTTTGTCTTTTTTTGGGGGGGGGTATTTGTTGTTGTTTTTTGTTTTGTTATTGTTTTGGAATTTTTTGTCTTTTTTTTGGGGGGGGGTATTTGTTGTTGTTTTTTGTTTTACTATTGTTTTGGAATTTTTTGTCTTTTTTTGGGGGGGGGTATTTGTTGTTGTTTTTTGTTTTGCTATTGTTTTGGAATTTTTTGTCTTTTTTTTGGGGGGGGGGTATTTGTTGTTGTTTTTTGTTTTACTATTGTTTTGGAATTTTTTGTCTTTTTTTTTGGGGGGGGTATTTGTTGTTGTTTTTTGTTTTACTATTGTTTTGGAATTTTTTGTCTTTTTTTGGGGGGGGGGTATTTGTTGTTGTTTTTTGTTTTACTATTGTTTTGGAATTTTTTGTCTTTTTTTTGGGGGGGGGTATTTGTTGTTGTTTTTTGTTTTGTTATTGTTTTGGAATTTTTTGTCTTTTTTTTTGGGGGGGGGGGTATTTGTTGTTGTTTTTTGTTTTGTTATTGTTTTGGAATTTTTTGTCTTTTTTTTGGGGGGGGGTATTTGTTGTTGTTTTTTGTTTTGTTATTGTTTTGGAATTTTTTGTCTTTTTTTGGGGGGGGGGGTATTTGTTGTTGTTTTTTGTTTTACTATTGTTTTGGAATTTTTTGTCTTTTTTTTGGGGGGGGGTATTTGTTGTTGTTTTTTGTTTTACTATTGTTTTGGAATTTTTTGTCTTTTTTTTTGGGGGGGAGTATTTGTTGTTGTTTTTTGTTTTACTATTGTTTTGGAATTTTTTGTCTTTTTTTGGGGGGGGGTATTTGTTGTTGTTTTTTGTTTTACTACTATTGTTTTGGAATTTTTTGTCTTTTTTTTGGGGGGGGGTATTTGTTGTTGTTTTTTGTTTTGTTATTGTTTGGAATTTTTTCTCTTTTTTTGGGGGGGGGGTATTTGTTGTTGTTTTTTGTTTTGTTATTGTTTTGGAATTTTTTGTCTTTTTTTTTGGGGGGGGGGTATTTGTTGTTGTTTTTGTTTTGTTATTGTTTTGGAATTTTTTTGTCTTTTTTTTGGGGGGGGGTATTTTATGTTGTTTTTGTTTTGTTATTGTTTTGGAATTTTTTGTCTTTTTTTGGGGGGGGGGTATTTGTTGTTGTTTTTGTTTTGCTATTGTTTTGGAATTTTTTGTCTTTTTTTTGGGGGGGGGGTATTTGTTGTTGTTTTTTGTTTTACTATTGTTTTGGAATTTTTTGTCTTTTTTTGGGGGGGGGTATTTGTTGTTGTTTTTTGTTTTACTATTGTTTTGGAATTTTTTGTCTTTTTTTTGGGGGGGTATTTGTTGTTGTTTTTGTTTTGTTATTGTTTTGGAATTTTTTGTCTTTTTTTGGGGGGGGGGGTATTTGTTGTTGTTTTTTGTTTTGTTATTGTTTTGGAATTTTTTGTCTTTTTTTTGGGGGGGGGGTATTTGTTGTTGTTTTTTGTTTTGTTATTGTTTTGGAATTTTTTGTCTTTTTTTTGGGGGGGGGTATTTGTTGTTGTTTTTTGTTTTGCTATTGTTTTGGAATTTTTTGTCTTTTTTTGGGGGGGGGGTATTTGTTGTTGTTTTTTGTTTTACTATTGTTTTGGAATTTTTTGTCTTCTTTTTTGGGGGGGGTTGTTTTTTGTTTTACTATTGTTTTGGAATTTTTTGTCTTTTTTTTGGGGGGGGGTATTTGTTGTTGTTTTTTGTTTTGCTATTGTTTTGGAATTTTTTGTCTTTTTTTTGGGGGGGGGTATTTGTTGTTGTTTTTTGTTTTACTATTGTTTTGGAATTTTTTGTCTTTTTTTGGGGGGGGGGTATTTGTTGTTGTTTTTTGTTTTGCTATTGTTTTGGAATTTTTTGTCTTTTTTTGGGGGGGGTATTTGTTGTTGTTTTTTGTTTTACTATTGTTTTGGAATTTTTTGTCTTTTTTTTGGGGGGGGGTATTTGTTGTTTTTGTTTTGCTATTGTTTTGGAATTTTTTGTCTTTTTTTTGGGGGGGGTATTTGTTGTTGTTTTTTGTTTTGCTATTGTTTTGGAATTTTTTGTCTTTTTTGGGGGGGGGATTTGTTGTTGTTTTTTGTTTTGCTATTGTTTTGGAATTTTTTGTCTTTTTTTTGGGGGGGGGGTATTTGTTGTTGTTTTTTGTTTTGTTATTGTTTTGGAATTTTTTGTCTTTTTTTTGGGGGGGGGGTATTTGTTGTTGTTTTTTGTTTTGTTATTGTTTTGGAATTTTTTGTCTTTTTTTTGGGGGGGGGTATTTGTTGTTGTTTTTTGTTTTGCTATTGTTTTGGAATTTTTTGTCTTTTTTTGGGGGGGGGTATTTGTTGTTGTTTTTTGTTTTGCTATTGTTTTGGAATTTTTTGTCTTTTTTTTGGGGGGGGGTATTTGTTGTTGTTTTTTGTTTTGCTATTGTTTTGGAATTTTTTGTCTTTTTTTGGGGGGGGTATTTGTTGTTGTTTTTTGTTTTGCTATTGTTTTGGAATTTTTTGTCTTTTTTTTTTGGGAGGGGGGGGGGTATTTGTTGTTTTTTGTTTTGCTATTGTTTTGGAATTTTTTGTCTTTTTTGGGGGGGGTATTTGTTGTTGTTTTTTGTTTTGCTATTGTTTTGAATTTTTTGTTTTTTTTTGGGGGGGGGTATTTGTTGTTGTTTTTTGTTTTGCTATTGTTTTGGAATTTTTTGTCTTTTTTTGGGGGGGGGGTATTTGTTGTTGTTTTTTGTTTTGCTATTGTTTTGGAATTTTTTGTCTTTTTTTTTTTGGGAGGGGGGGGTATTTGTTGTTGTTTTTTGTTTTGCTATTGTTTTGGAATTTTTTGTCTTTTTTTGGGGGGGGGGGGTATTTGTTGTTGTTTTTTGTTTTGTTTTTTTTTTCTGTTTTTTTACGGTGGAACTTTTCAAACTCGAGTGATTATAAACAAATTATTTGTTCGAATACTTTATACACATGTTTCTTTCTATTTTGTTATATCATAGGGCATACGGAATCACATTATGGGAAATATTTTCAATGGCCAGCAATCCGTACCCGGGCCAAGCAAACCATGAAGTCATGCAGTTTGTCCTGGAAGGAGGAAGACTAAGATCACCAGAAAATTGTCCTTTAGCTTTGTAAGTTAAACCTCTCTGTCTGTCTGTCTCTCTCTCTCTCTCTCTCTCTCTCTCTGTGTATGTATGTATGTATGTATGTGCTTTTGCAATGTAACTGCCTTTGTGGCAAAATGGCTAACGTGCTGGACGCTGGCCTCGATGTAAACGAGTTCAAACTCCAGTCGCGCAATCACGTTCACTTTCGGACCAATACTCTTCGAAAAGGTATGAGCCTACTTATCCTTCCAGCTATGGGTTAAATAGAATCACTGTTTGGGGGGGGGTCGAAGATGGGTTTAGCATTAAATAACCAACAAAGTTTGATATGCCATTAAACAAAAAAAAACCAAGCGAATCAAAGATAAACACAACTTAGGTTAAGGCAACGCTAGACTCGAATCAAGACCGATTATGAAAGTCGTTTTTTAAAAACTTTTAAAACAAACTTCCAAAAACATTTCAGCATTACTGTTTCACGATATCAACCAACCTTAAGATGCTTGAGTAGATAGCAATTATTTTTAGTTCATTTTTCAGCAATGACAGTGACCACCACCACCTTCCATTTTTAATGAGGAGAGTGTTATAGATACTGTCACTGCTTAATAAAATGTAATTATTGCAAACGTTTTTGTCTATTTTATTTATCCACATTCACAAACACACAAACACACACACACACACACACACACACACACACACACACACATATATATATATATATATATATATATATATATATATATATATATATATGTAAACGTAACCCAGCAAAAACTGGGCATCATAATGAGATTTTATTAGAGCAATGGACTTAAAATGCTCAAAGAGAATACAACAGTTTCGAACCCATTTTGCTACTGAAAGGCGACTTTATGTGAATCTGTATTGTCGTAGATGAAATTTCTATCAAAATAAATTCTACTGATCGGTAAAAGTCTTTAAAGCAATAATACTCAACATCTACCGATAATGCTTGTCAGTTAAATTATATATATATACATACATACATATATATATACATATATATATATATATATATTAGGACTTTGAATAAATTCTCGCACATTTTTCATGAAAAATAATGTTTTATTTTCAAAAATTTGTACGAAACATTTCCACTTCGGAAAAACGACATGACTTTTGAGACTAACCACGTGTCGACCCATTTTCTAGCATCTTCACAGGAATAGAAGTGCTGAACAGCCAGGCTACGTGCCACCGATCGGAAAAAGTGATAATAAGAGGAGGCAATGTCTGGTGATACAGTGGTTGGGGTAGGACTTCCCATTTAAGTATTTCCTAGAAGGTTTTCACCCATTTTGCGTTGTCATGTTGCAAAGTCACTTTGTCGTGTCGGCCGTTTTTCTTCTATGCTCGGCATCAATTGTGGACGATAGCGATTTCTCGTGATGGTTTCGATGGTTTGGAGCAGCTCATGATAAACTAAACCCAGCTGATGCCACCAAATGCAGAGCAGAAGTTTTGAACTTAGGATATTCGTCTTTACCACCAATGTTAATGAATGGCCAGGCTTACCCCACAATCTTCTACGCGTAGGGTTATCATATTGTATCCACTTTTCATCGATGAGATGCAAAACACTTTTCCTTTTCTACCGTTGAAGCAGCTGTTCCCACGTGACAAGACGCCGTTCGAGGTCTCTCGGCTTGAACTCGTACGGCACCCAATGCTCTTGCTTTTGAATCATTCCTAATGCTGTCAAACGTCTCGAAACTGTAGTGTGATAAATTCCTTATGATTCTGCAAGTTCAGCTTTCAAATGACATGAGTCTTCGTGAAGCAATTCCTCCAATTTTTCGTTTTCAAACTTTTTCGGTGCGCCAGAGCGTTTTTTTATCTTCGACATCAAAATCATTATTTTTGAAGCGTCTAAACCAATCTCTGCGTGTTGTTTCTGACAGGGCATGGTCACCGTAAGTTTCAACAAAAATTGTGAGTGCTTCAGCGACAGATTTCTTTTGAATAAAGCTGTGCAGCAAAATGCCCTCCAAATTCTCTTTCTTTGGAACGAAATCCGACACTCTGAAAAATAAAGTTGTTTACGCTTCGGCGAAATAACATTCGCTGAATTTCTAACTTACTTACAGTACTTCTTTACAGATGCGTTATCATCTGAAAGTCCACGTTCTGGGAACGATGTCTGTTGAAAAACAGCGTGAACTTATTCACGGTCCCAATATATATATATATATATATATATATGAAGAGCAAATAAAGGATTGTAATCCGACAATATGTAGAAAAACTGATAACAACGATCAAACGCTGATTCGCCAGTTAAACGGCCAACTTTTTCATATTATATATATTTTCCCCTAGGTTTTTGTATTTCACATTTCTAAACATCCATCGTTAACTTAAAATTATAAATAACACCCCTCATGATCCTGATGATGGTTCAGTAGAACCGAAACGCTATAGTGTCGACCCGTTAATAAATCATTCCTTCCACTTGGATCGTTGTTATCAGTTTTTCTACATATATATATATATATATATATATATATATATATATATATATATATATATATATATATATATGGAAGTAAATAATGGAAATAATTCTGACAGTATGGAGAAAAAAGAAAAAGATTAATCCTAAAATGATTAATTTATTATGATGGAAAGTCAGCGTTAAAACATTTCGGTTTCAATAAACCTTCATCAGGACTTTAAAATGGTGAAAAATTTTAATTGAACAGCGTTATTTTAATAAACATCCATCACTGATCAAGCAACATTTTTCACCTTCTTAAAGTGCAGATGAAGTTTTATTGAAACCGAAACATTTTAACGTTACTTTCCACCATAATAAATTCCTCACTTTTAGATTAATTTATTTTTCTATTTTCCTCCAATATATATATATTATATATATATATATATATAGTATATATATATATATATATATATATATATATATATATATATAATCTAGCATGTCCACCCTTGTTGGCTAATTTCATACCGAACCTTTCTTTTTCTTTTCTTTTCTTTTTTCTTTTTTGTTTTTTGTTTTGTTTTGTTTTTGTTTTTTTCATTTTTTTCATTTTTTAACAATCAACTGGTGATAATAATTGTGATGGAATAATAGTTTGTTTTTTTTTAAATCAGAACGTCTTCAATAGAAATTTAATCGTTATAAGAAAATTTCTCATCATTAAATTGATTTTTAATAGTATATTTTTATTTATTTTTAGTCTCTATAAAAGAAAAAACAACTATATCTATATGCCTATTTTTGTGTAAATTCCGATTGCTTTCAGATATATTTCTTTTATATATCTGCTAAATTGAGGTTTGCAATTTTATTGTCAGTTTCAATATCCCTAACTTTCCACACAATAGGATCTTTTTAGGGATTTGGTTGATCCTTGGGCATTGCATTATTTTTATTTATTGGCTGGTTGTGTTTTATAGCATATCTTCCCTTGGAAATTTTTTTAATGACAAATCCTGTTTATATATATATATATATATATATATATATATATATATATATATATATATATATATATATATATATATATATTGATGATTGGTAAACAAGTGGTTTGTTGGTAAGATTTTAAGCAACCCAAAGCTCATTTGTACACGGTTTCGAGTACTTTTCGCACTATTTAATATTGATCTTTTGTTTACCCACAGGTTTAAAGTATTGCTATGTTACACTAACAATTTAATTTAACATCAATAATTTGTTTGCACAGTTAAATATATATATATATATATATATATATATATATATATATATATAGATAGATAGCAATCATAGTCGAGAGCGACCCGAAGGCTTCCTTTTCAATAGCTTCGATAAATTTTTACAAAAAAGAAAAATATACACTGATGAAAGAAAAGAGAATGAATTTTTACGAGAAAAACATACACTGAAGAAAGAAAAATGAATTAATTTTTATAAAAAATAAACACATACAAAAAAAGGAAAAAAGGAATGAATTTTTACAAGAAATAAACATATACAAAGAAAAAAGAAATTAAATTTTAAAATGAGAGAAGCATCGACTAAATTGAGAAAAAAAGAAAAAAAACAAAGAAAAGTCAAAGGAAAAAAAGAAATTGAAAGAGGCAAAACAGATTACATAAAAAGAAAAAACAATTTTAAAAAAGAAAACGAAAAGAAGGAAAGATGAAAAGAAAGAGTTTTTAAGGAAGAAGAAAAAAAAAGGTAAGAAACAAAGAAAAAGACGACTCGTGTGAATAGGAGAAAAAAAATAACAGAAACGAACAGAGAAAGATAAAGAAAGAAAAAGAAACTTATCGAAAAAAGAAAGAAAGAAACAAACAAACAAACAAACAAACAAACAAAGACTAATTTAAAAGTCACTAAAGAATCCATCTTCTACAAATTCCTTAAAGATATTTCGATTCATGTAATGACGTTATTTGAGATTCGATAAGTTATCCTTTCACTATCATTCATCTCGGCAAAGAGACTAATATCTTCATGTTTGAAAAATCTGTCAGCATTTCACTTACTAACATAAATTCTTCAGAACTTTGAAATTTGAATTATCGTTAGTTCTTTTTTTTTTTTTTTTTTTTTTTTTTTCGTGAATTCCTAGGGGTTACACAGTCTGTTAAGTTTAAACGGTATTTCTGTTGTTTAGGTATCTCTGATATCATCTCAAAGAGATAGGAATAAAAAAAAAAAAGAGAAAAATTGTGCGTATTAAAATGAAAGATTCTTTTCTATCAATTTCTAATGACATCTTTAAATTTACTATTCGCATATTTTAAAACACATGTATTCCTATCAAATGCAAAATCTTGCTCACAGCTGTATAGTTTCAAGGCTGGTTAGCTATAATTTATGGCATATCAACCATTTGATGTCAAATCCTGTTTATATATATATATATATATATATATATAATTTGTAAACTAATAGTTTGTAGGTAAAATTTTAAATAAGCCATAGTTTATTTGTTTGCACATTGTTAAATGGTTTCAAGAATGGCTATGTAATACTAACAATTCAATTTACCATCCATCATTATTTGTACACAATCAAATATGCAAACAGTCCAATTCGACCCATAGATGGGACCCTAACAGGTACTCCCACTCCAGGTCAGGATGGACCTGGGAATGATTAATGGGTCCTCTATATTTCCCAAAGCTGCAGGACTGGACTCTCACCATCAGACACAATTTAGTCTCATATCTGAGACACTCGTTGGGGATTCTTACTCCTATGTAGGAATTTAGTCGGCGTTTTCAACACCTCAGCCAACTGGGCTGGTATAGTTTAAAATTAATAATAGTGATAATCTCCTGTAAACGATTGGACAGTTCTATTCAACCCATTGAAGGGAACCTAACAGGTAATACCACTCCGAATCAGAGTTGACCTGAGAGTAATGGTAACGAAGGAGTACTTGCCAAACACGAAGACTTGAGCCTCACCATTAGATTGTTTAATATCATATCCAGAACACAAGATAGTTTCAAGTATTGCTACCTAAAACTAATTCTATTCAATATCATTATTCATTCGTTTGAACACAGTTAAATATTTTCAAGTATTGCTATTTAATACAAATAAGTCTATTTGATATTAATCCCTTGTTTTCACACAGTTTAGATGGTTTTAAGTATTGCTATATCAGTGCAATTTATCCTCAGCCACCTCCTTCTTGCATTTTTAAGATAAACTAAAGTTGAGTATTTGCTTGCCACAAGAGCAATTTGAAAGATACGGTTAGGAAAATTATAAAGGTGCCTGACTTGACACGACCAACCGATTGGTCGGATCGGGCCCCTCCGACTGCACATCTAGCCAAGTAAGGGGCAAAATGGAGTGTTGCAGGTCACGTGACAGACCCGACAAAATTTTTTTTAACCGTCTGGTTATTGTACTGTGATCAACTGCACCTTCATCTTTCGCACAACAAATGTTTTTCGTTGCATCCGCAGCGTTATGACCCCGTTTGAACTCGTAAAGTGTAACTTGCTGAATTAGATTACGTTGCACATACACCTGTGAAGCTTTCAAATAACTCACTGTGTGAAGCAATGCATAACGTGTCAGCGCACCAACTTCCACGATACTACCAACCACACCGGGTATTTTCCACGATTTGAACTGCTTCGTTCACGTGTTATACGCGCTACAATAACTAGCACATACTACTAAAATATTGCAAAACTTTTGACTCAATAGAGTAGTTTAATATTTAAGTCGTGTTCATAGGAAAATGGAAGAGAATAAATTATCTAATTTTATATACATTTAAAAATACACTGTTAACAAAAACGTTAGAGAAATCTAAATCGTCTTGTTTTAAAAGCGTATTGACATAGAACGGTGATTAAGATTATAGAAAATTAACTCTCACAACAAAACGTAAGAATTTTTGCAATTTACCTACATCTGGCTCAAAGACTTATAAATGAGACTCGAACTCCCTCGTGAAGGTTTGTAAGTCTAGCTATCTAACCATTACACCATCCGAAGTGTCCATAGAAGTTTTGTTTACTTGTTTCATAATGGGAACTCATATTCGCGTGGAGAGTGTATTTGAGACGACAAACAACATACACAAATAGAAAATCCTGAAAGCGTTTGAGAGTGGATTGTTAAATAATCAGAAATTATATCTATTTTATTAAATATGATATAACTGGCTCTCTCTGTTTTAATAATATTCATATTACAATTTATAGCAATTTACCCATGAAATGCAAAAAAAAAAAGGAAAAAAACACTGAATTCATCAAAAATAAAAATCTAATGAAGGAAAATTTGAAACGAAAAATTTGTCGCACTACATTTTATACTCATACATATATCCAACTTACTATTATATGCGTATTCAGCAAATTATATGCGTATTCAGCAAGTTATATGCGTATTCAGCAAATTATGTGCGTATTCAGCAAATTATATGCGTATTCAGCAAATTATGTGCGTATTCAGCAAATTATATGCGTATTCAGCAAATTAGCATAACTGTCGGAAATCACGATCGACCGTTGCCCTTCACCTTATTTTTTACCCACTGAGCCTCTACCCCTGGACCTAATAGCTTTTGGGGGGTCTTTGAGTTTGAGGCTCCTTTTTCTTCGATGTATTAAAGATATTTTTGTTTCTTAATCAATTATATTGTATGCATTCTACACCTTACATTATGCTCCATATTATGCATTAAGGAAGAAAAAAAACTTTTTTCTATCAATTACTAGCTTTAACCGCAAATATAATACCATGTTTGTTACCACTCATAAATAGGTACACCCCTGCCATGTTTAGATAAAAAGTTAATTTCCTTCCAAGCCAAAGATATCAGGATTGTAGATTGTATTATTCCGTATTTAGCTGCATTGCAAATTAGCATAACTAATGGAAATCACGAACCACCGTCCAGCTCACCTTACTTTTGGCCCGCTGTGACTCTACCCCTGGATGTAATGGCTTTTTGGGCCCTTGAGTTTGAGATTCCGTTTTCTAGGATGTATCAAAAATATTTTCGTTTTTTAATCAACTGTATTGTATGCATAGTGGAGCTTGAAAACTAGGACCGTTGTCTATCCTTTCCCTATCATTCATCTCGGCAAAGAGACTAATATCTTCATGTTTGAAAAATCTGTCAGCATTTCACTTACTAACATAAATTCTTCAGAACTTTACGAGCTTTAAGAGCAAATGTATAACTATGTTCGATATCACTCGTAAATAGGTACACTCCTGCCATGTTTAGATAAAAAGTTAATTTCCTTCTCAGCCAAAGATATCAGGATAGTAGATTGTATTATTTCTACTGAAACACTATACTATCAAAACGAATAATTTTAGGTTGGTTGGTTGGTTGGTTGGGTTTTATAGCATATCAACCTTTGTAGGTTATTTAATGTCAAGTCTATTTTTATACGAACAATCAGTTCTATTTGAAACAATTCAATTTAGTATGAATACATAGTTTAATTGTCAATTTCTATTTCAAGTTATTCAGTTTAGTGAAATAGTTCTAATTCAATCAATTCAGTTAAGTATAAGTGTTACGTTCCGCTCTGGCCAAACAAACGACAACACGTAATATATATAACAATATATATTTATATTCTCGACGGACGCTTGTGTGAAGTAGGAGCAATCAGGAGAGAAATTAGAATCATTCGTCTATGAGGCTTGGACTCTTCGATGTAAGTAGACGATGGCCGAGACAACAACGGAACAAGCTTTCGTGAACAGAGGAATTCTTCAGTCTTCCGTTCAATTCGTCGGCCTTATATTACCTTCAAACTCCCATGCGGAGATATGGACACGCTTCCACGCCCCCGCAATTTCTTCCGATATCTGGCGATGGGGATGTGTCACTTCCGCCGTCTTTGGAATAGCATGTGTGATCGTCATCGAGCGGAAATAACTGTCATGCAGTTCACAGGTCACTCTCTTCCGGTGCATCACTATGTGACGACACGGTGAGATTTTTTACCTTGTCTCATATTGTCAGCCAAGCTGTATTTTACATAAGTACATATTTTGTTTACACACAGATGTCAAAACAGTACTATTTCAAACAATTCAGTTTAGCATAAGTATTCAGTTTAGCAGAAGTACGCAGTTTACATGTCAAAACAGTTCTATTTCAAGTAATTTAGTTTGGCATAAGTACGCAGTTTAGTTCTATTTGACCCATAGATAGGAACCTATCAGGTGCTACCACTCCAGCCAGAGTGGACCTGGGAGCAATGGCAATGAAGAGGTACTCTGCATTCCCCAAAGCACCAGCATTACTGGAACCTCACCATCAGATTGTTTTGTTTCATATCCAGGACACTTGTTGTTGGGAGGTCTTACCCCTCTGCAAAGCTGCAGTCGGTGTATTCTTCAGCCCCAGCCAACTGAGCAAGAATAGTTTTAAAATAGTTTCTGTATGTTTTATAGCCACGATACAACTATACAAATATACAGATGCTGGAAAATACGAAACACTGACGACTCACCGTTGTTTAGGTACGAAACGTTTATTAACTTCTTGACTTTAGTTTTTCGACACGAGGAGAGAGACACACAATTTTTACTATGCTGACTGTACTATCTGACCCAACAAACGCGCTGCGCATCCCGTAGCCCCCAGCTGGACTGGCTCGGCCCAGAGTCGGATCTCAACTAACTTATTTTTCAAAATCCCCAAATTCTCAGCCCATTGCTTCCGAACATGACGTCAATCATACCCCAGTTTCATTTCCTATCTGGGTTTTTTATTATGACATTTGTGATTGTCATATCCTCCGCGCACGAGCGTGAACTGTACTCAATGTGTGCGCACCTGCACTAAGAGCCGAATAGTTCAAAGCCCAACCAAACTGAATGATAAAATATAATTAACCAAAAATAATTAATATAAAAAATCATTTCCTAATTATATAACACGTGGTGTAGTATCTAACATGGTCGACTGCAGTGAGTTCAAACTCCAGTCGCGCTATTACGTTCACTTTGGAAATAATACCCTAGAGAAAAGTATAAAACCTCTTATCCCTCTAGATATAGGTTGACTAGAACTACTAATGTTCTTCTACTAGAATGGCTTTATCGTTATATAACCCATAAAGGTTGATATGCCATTTACCAAAGAAGCCCAAACCGAATATATGAATAAGTAGTTGTTCAAAAATACACCACACCATATATATTTATAATTTTCTTTTGGGGTTTTTTTTTTTTTTGCAACAAAGTTGTAATTTTATTTCCGATATCAGAATTAAGCGATTTTGCCGATAAATAATACCTAATAATTTTTTTGTGGCCAGGAATGGTAGAACCAGATAGGGTCCTAGCTATGAGTCAAAAAGAATTGATTGACATTTAAACTGGGTGCAAACAAATGGCTTACACTAAATTGAATTGTTTCAAATAGAGCTGTTTGATCATTTAACAGCGTGTAAACAAATGACTGATATTTAATTGAATTGTTAGTGATACATAGCAATACTTGGAACCATTTAACTGTGTGTAAACGAATGAGTAATGTTGGATGATATAATTAGTGTTAAATAGGAATAATTAACGCCTTTAAACTGCGTGCAAACATATGGTTAATTGTAAATAGAAATATTCGAGTTAGAAATACTTGAAACCATTTAACAATAGAATGAGCTCAGGCTTGTTGACTGAATATTTGCAGTTCCTTAACTGGATATTCCCTAAAAAGCATAATTAATTAATTAATTAATTAATAGTCAAATAGTTCTTATGAAAATGGACAAGGCAACCCGAGTTCAAATACTCGACGAAGCTGTATACATTTCCCAAAGCGCTAATTTCCTAGGGAAAACAATTAATCCAAATCTTCTCCCTCCAACTATGGGTAAATAGTAGGGCAGACTATACTCTTTAACTTTGATATGGCAAACGGCCTAGGAAAAGGAAAACTCTGACTTAAAACTTGTTAAACGCCACTTTAAAAATAGACCTTGTGTCTCATCTTGCTTGTTCGTGGGAGAGGGAGTTCGTATAAATAAGACAACCCAGAAGTTTTTTTTTAAAGTACACTACTCAAAAAAAAGAAATGCTTTAGAAAGTGATATTTTTGGTAAAATCGCGACTAAAATCATTTAATATTACAATACTTTACTGCCACGCTCTCTAGTTTTACTTTCTTTATTGATACGTGTGCAATTGATTTATCAATATCAACACCCTACGTAAGTTTTTATGCATCATCACTCATATAGGATTACTTTCTTTAACTCCATAAGCATTCCTCGAAAGTTTTATTAAAATCTCTCGAGTCATCTTGGAAGAGGTAGCCAACTAAATTCACTCAAACAATCACCGATATTGACTGCATATTTGCAGTTCCTTAACCTTGATTCCTTACTTCGTTTAGATTCGATAAGAACAATATTCCTGCAAGTATCCTACTTGATCCAGTGTTCTGTTTCGTGAAAATATCCACTTATATCTGAATTGAAATTCTCAAGTTTCCTTTGGACAGTATCCTTTAGTTCAGGTATAGCTCTTGATAAAATTTACTGTATATTTTTCCCTAGCTCTTTGGGCCATTTCCAATGAAGAATATATTCTCTGTTTGCAATTAGGAGAGGTTTATCTGCGAAGTTGAGACAGAAAATCAAATTGGACAAAACTATTTCCAGAATTTGTTATAATAATCTATTTAAGGAATAGGAAACCTACAGCCTTAAGACAACATGTGGCCTTCTAAAAAATCTAGTATGACCCACTCTGGCCTTGTCGAAAGACCAATCAATCAGTGAACTGATATGATGGTTTAAAGAAAGCAATTTTTCTCCCTAAATCAAAAACAACGTGCATCTATTACCGAGTTAAAGTCACAAGATCTAAGAGTAACTGGAGAAAAATTTTAAATCAAAGGGCCAATAAGGTTGTGAGGGTTTGATATACACGCCTTATTAGGAGACAATAAGTTTCAAGCTACATTTAAATACTCATATTCCTGCTTTAAATTCGTTTTTTTTTTTAATCAATTAGACTTTCATTTTCTCAAAGTGAAGGTTCCTGCAGAATAATCGCTCGCGTTTGAATCGCAAAATTTTGAAATAACTAACATAGTTCATATTTAAAATTCATTATTACTATAAGACATAAATATATTCGCCATCTTGTTTTATAATTGTCATCACTTTCCTTTTAAGATTACATCGTTCTAATGCTTTCCCTCACCAGATATACACCCCTGAAGCTTCCCCTAAACTTTTACTGAGCTCTTCTAGTCATTGCCTTAAGGACTACTGCGATTTGATTGATTGATTGATTGATTGATTTAATGGCATGTCAATGCCTCTAAGGTTATTTAGTTTAGTTAGTTGGGGTTTATGACATATCAACCACTGTAGGTTATTTAATGCCGATTCCTGTTTATACATATATATCAAATATATATCAAATATATATTTTTATATATATGATTTGGAAATACGTTTGGTATATAACATTCTCAGACGATCCTGAGCTCTTTTTGCTTTAAGTACCATTACTCTTCTTCTACAAAGAAGGTTTTGACAATAAATAGTATAATTACTCTTCTACTAGGATCCATATGGCAATATTACTCTTCTTCTACAAGGATTCCTTTGACAATAAATTCTACAAAGATGGCTTTGGCATTAAATAGTACCATTACTCCTGTTCTACAAGGATCCATCTGGCAATAAATAGTACCGTTACTCATTCTCTACAAGGATCCCTCTGGCATTAAATAGTACCATTACTTTTCTTCTACAAGAATCGCTTTCGAATTAAATAGTACAATTACTCTTCTATACAGATGGCTTTGGCATTAAATAGTGACATTACATTAAATAACCGACGAAAGTTGATATGCCATTGAACAGAGAAACCTAATCACTCTCATTGTATTTCTTTCTTTTTTCTTTTTTTTTTCAGATATCATATAATGACATGCACATGGGATCCAAATCCCGACATGCGACCTTCATTTTCCACGATCGTACAGAAACTGCAGTATTGCTACGACGTAAGTAATCGGAATATTAACTTCCTTCTTTTTTATGACGAGATTTGTCTATAAATCTTACCTGTTGATCGAAACGGTGAAACTCAGAGTTTTTGATTCATTAACCATTTTTTACTCTTTATTTTTAATATATGTATATATACATGTGTGTGTGTGTGTGTGTGTGTGTGTGTGTGTGTGTGTGTGTGTGTGTGTGTGTGTGTTGCTTCACCAGTGCTTTTTTCGTGACTTCTCTTATCGCATATCAACAATTGTTGCAAAAACCATTTTAAAAAAAAACTCCTCACAATGACCTAATGTCGAAATTAGTTGAGAACAATAAAAAAAATGACATAAAAGAAATATTCTTATATGACTTATCACTTTTGTTCATCTTATATATATATATATATAATGATAGAAATATATGGAAAGTTGGATAAATTAAATACTTGAAACCGATTTAGAGACGCGATATTTCGTTCTTTTATTTCATTAATGACTTTCTCAAACTGAAACCGTTTTCTGAGTTTTTCTATATATAAGCAAATGAGGAACAAACAAATAGGATTACTTACATTTCTACTCCCTCCACAACAACAAAATCAAAACATGCCTCATGATTGGCTTTTACCAAAGTGCACTTAGAATATATTTCCCATAATACCTTGATGTAGAATTTGAGTACATCGAACACTCCCCCAAAAGCCTAAAATACAAAAAAAATTTTCATAATAAACGCTAGAAAAAAATCTCTTAAGATATACTCATCAAATAAACCAAAGAAAAATAACTACACTATTCCCATCACCCACAGATCTAGTTCTCTACCCATTAATACACATACCAAAGCACTCTACTACAAACTAACCAAATTAAGAATACCAATCATACAAACCATATCACAAACCATTAAAAACCTCACAAACATCTCAAAACAAACCAACAAAGAAACCACTTCTCACGCTGGCATATACTCTATCCCATGCAATGATTGCAACAAACATTACATCGGCAAAACCCAACGCAATCTTCAAAAAAGAATCTACGAATACAAAACAAAGACGATCGAAACGCCTTATTCTCCCATATGTTAGAGCTCAAACACACCTTCAATTTTTCCCAAGCCACTCTAACCAAACCCACACATTGCAAAATATCCTGTAGACTATTAGAATCTGCAGTCATTTCCAAAACAAACCATATAAGACAACGCCCAGGATTTTATCAGATTTCACCATACCTGGCGAACATCATACAACGCGAAAACAATATCAAAATAAAAAACGGATAAAAGAAAAAAAGGGACATTTTCTCCACTCTATGCCACCATACTTATCACTTTTGGAGAGAAAAAAGAGGGAAAGAGAGACGAAAAAGTCTTTTATTGCCCCAGTAATCTTTGGCAATTAAAAGATTGTGTGCTCCTACAAATACTTACGGTTAGTTTTTTTCTGTAGGTTTATGAACATTACTATATATATATATATGTGTGTGTGTGTGTGTGTGTGTGTGTGTGTGTGTGTGTGTGTGTGTGTGTGTGTGTGTGTGTTTCAGACGAACAATAGATGCGCGACACTGCAAGAGGAGTAAAGACGAACTCATAAGTGACATTCTCCCATGGACTCCATCGTATGGGCTAGAACTTATCTACAACAGCTCTGTATCGACACCGGATGTAGTCTAGAAGACGTGCCGAATGCGATGGATTGTAGAGACAACTGGCGAAAGAGAGTCGAGGAAATCTGTGCTCGCGGCTCGACATGGTGATGATAATATTACAATATTATATATATATATATATATATATATATATATATATATATATAATGCATGTTTTAATGTAAGATATATATATATATATATATAAACACAATTTCTATCTCAGGAACCGAGAAACTTTGGGCATCTGCTGATCTCAGTGACCAAATTTACAGGTTGCAATCCTTATCAAAATAACTCTCAACAATACAGGAAAAGAGTTCAAATCTCGTCATAGACTACTTTATATTTTGAAACCATGCATGCTACCTCATTATGTGCCGACAACACAGATTCAGTTGACTCTCTCTCTCTCTCTCTCTCTCTCTCGACCATCGCTCTTAATATATCATCTAAACGGCATTCAGTATCCGCACTGAGCTGATGGATGTTAGTTTTTGCCGGTCGGCCAACGCTGGTATGTTAGTTGGAGAACGTCGCTTATGAGTTCGTCCTTACTTCTCGAGGGTGGGGGGGATAATATGAAAGTTAAACTAAACTAAAATAATCTTTTTTGATTTTTTTTTTTTTTTGTTACAATATCTTAACCATTTGCTTTCTTTTTTTTTTCCTTTCGTTTTTTAGGATCCAAATACAGCCAGTTACAAACTACCTACCTTTGATCATACCTTTTCCAGCAAATGCAATTTTGTACGTCTAACCGATGTTGAGAAAGGCCAGACTAGAGAAGCAAGAAAAAAAAGTTCTACATCCTCAATCTATTCATTGTCCAGTCTGGATTCGTTGAATTTCAACGAAGACAAGCACCTTCCTTACGAGAGCGAAATGAGTGTCACAAAAGGGAATGTGGTAACTTTACCAAATGGATACGCCGGTGACATGCTCAGTTGCCTCGACGCACAGACAACTATCAACGAAGGCGTCGACAATCCGCAATGCAAGTCGTTGCTTGTAGATATTGACTCAAGCGACGACCCGCAAAATCCTTACAAGAACGCCGAGGTTAACGGTATGGCTTGCAGCACTAGCTCCGTCAGAAGCAAATCGAATGACTACAGCCACGACCTTACCTGCGAACAGGCCATCTCTAAGAATCGAAACCACACCAAATATGAGGACCGCCTTCCAGTCCATCATAATTTCCTTCAACGTCATCACAGTCACCCAAACCCAAACCAGTCTCAGAATCACTACATTCACTATCCAAAACGTCACCAGTCTCTCCGTCAACAACAGCGGAAAACGGATGATACACATATCGAGGCGAAAGTTGCCGACTCAGGAGATCATCGCCATCATGCAACACCCCAGACTCACATTTGCGATTCCAGTATCCATCCATCACCATCTAAAGTTCCTTTGCTCTCGTCACCGACTTCGGAAGACACCCCGGAAGAAGACGAGTTCTACAGCAGCCAGCAATCCAAGAGAAGGCTGGAGGAGGAGGTTGAGGAAAGGGGGGACGAAGAGGAGGCTGGAAAGTCAACTACCGTGAATGGGTTAATCCCGGAATGCAGTGACGCTAGTAATATACCGCTGAAGAGTATGCGTAACCTTGGAGCTTGCCCTAAATACATTAATCTAGCATCCAACCCAGCTTATCTGAACAGTACGATATTGGATGAAAATAACTGCTGACCAATCTTTTGTATATGGAGCATGCTTAATTGACTGTCGCGATGAATTGTGACGGTAAAAAAAAGATAAGAAAATGATATCTTTTAACCCAAGAATCAGGCTCAATCGTTCGAAGTTTTCTATACTCTTCCGACAAATATAATGAAGACAAAGATACTTTAACTGTTTCTGCTGAAACAGTATACCAAGTATTGTCTGTCCAACACAAACTGCTTTGGATGAAGACAGGTTGTCGATAGACGTCTACATTGAAAATGATAGTTCTAATGTAACTGTCTAAGATTTTGTTTCGCAATATGGTGTGTAAAACAATATGGCGGCTGGTTGAAAAGAGCGTATCAGCCTGGCGAATGAACTAAAGACAAAAAAGAATCATTCTATCGTCAAATGGTTGTCGAATTTATTTATTTACTTATTTATTTATCAATTTTTGAGGGCATTGTCTGCGAGACTATCACTTTTCAAGGTGGATTTTGTTACCCATCCAGTTGTTACATGAAAAAGGTATTCAAACGAAACAAAAAAAACCTTACAACTAGAACTGGAATGGTTGAAAGGATATTTTTTTACGGAGCTGTTTAAGGAACAATGCTATCTCAAAAACCATATCTGTCTGTCCGTCCAGCAAATATATGTACGTATATGTCATTGAGTACGATTTCGTGATGATGATAATCTTTGTGACTCATTTTTTGCCGTACAACATCGTGGAATCCACTACACAGTTTATAAAGTGTACGAAGATAATGTTGAAGTCAAAAAGACTTGGGCAGATTCTTTTGCCAAAGAAAGAACTAAATATGACGTAGATGGTTCTATTCTCATTAATTTCCATCTATAGCTGCACAGTCAAATTGTTGGACTTGTTAAAATGAAAGACTTCATTATTACAATTGATTTTAATTATGTATTTATATGTATGTTATTATTAACGTAGGTCTGTCAGAAGTGAATATACATAACTATAAAATTTCTTTTTTATTTATTTTCAAATGAAAACTAAATTATTAATTTTAACTAATATTTCCTTTAACTTCTTAATTTTGCTTTTTCATTTTATTTTTAAATGCAGAGTGTCAATTATTATGATTAATCAAAGCAAATATTTTCCTAATCTACTTAATTTTAATTGTTTTTTTTTATCTTAATTTTAAATGGAGATTGTCAATCATAATAATTAATAATTACTAATATTTTCTTTATCTTCTAAATATTAGTTGTTATTTTAATCTGAACTCGCTTGGCTCATTATCTCTCCA
>OY757926.1:64207409-64214909 GCA_963585895.1 Sepioteuthis lessoniana | reverse complement strand
CAGGAACTGCATTTCGAAATTCAGCTTCATTTTGAAGCAACAACACATGAAAGGAGAAAGCAATGTTGAAATAGAATTAAAACTAAAAAATTATAACCAATTTGACGTGCTTGTAAATTGTTTAAACGTTCCATATGACCAGAAAACTGCCAATGAATCCCAACTCTGTTTAAAGTCTTTGAAAAATATGGGCTTCATTTAATGCCCTTGTTGTTGTTGTTGTTGTTGTTGTTGTTTGCAGAAACGCGACGATAATCACCTAATTTCTTCATAAAAAAATCCACAAAACAAATTGAAAGTCAAGAAAATAAACTTAAATAATCGAAAATCGAGTTTACCATCTAACAAGAGTAAAATTACAGACTGAATTATGAATGTTGCTTAATAATTGATGTGCTAAAAAGATGAGGCTATGGTTTTCACCACCTGATTTTAAACTGTTTTTAAGGTGTAGTTGCAGAAATGCTGGATGGCGGCCTCCAAGTAAGAACGTTCGAATTCCAGTCTTACTATTATGTTCACATTCGGACTAATACCCTTGGGAAAGGTATCATTATCCTTCTCCTCTCAACTATGATTTAAAATGTTTCACTGCTGTTCTTCAGCAAGGATGGATTTGGTATTAAATAACCCACAAAGGTTGATATACCATAAAACAAAGAAATAAATAAGATATTTGTAAAGACATAAATTATAAAAAGATTACACAAACGAATATTGAAAGTAATTTTTTTTTAAATTTTAAAATTTTAATCTTATTATTATTATCATTTCTTAATGTAGATTGTTTTCCTTTTTTTAGTGAAATTTTTTAAGATCAATTTTCTGGTTCTGCCCATTCTCTATCTTCCAATGGTACTGACATCTTTCATGGCTAAAAGTTTGTTTGGGGGGGGGCTGGGGGGGCTGGGGGGGCTTACATGCGTGAATGAAAAATCTCCAGAAATTAGTGTTTAAGAAATTTTCAGAGTGCCTGCCTTGATGGATGCTAGTTCAAGCCCGTTTTATTACGCCTGCAACCACTTTTCATAATTATATGTTTTAAATTTCTCTCACGATTCCTTAAATGCAGGACGATTTTTTGATAACTTCTCTTTCAAAAAATTCTCAAAGAAAGAAAGATTTATTACAAAATAAGTGACAAGAATAAACTCACGTTCGTCCTTTAAAAACTGATACGACCCAAAGGAATGAATCCTCGAATGAGGTTAGCGCATGATTTAATCATTTAAACTGCTAAGTAATGTTGTTTTGGGGTCGATTGATTGATTGATTGATTTTAACGGAATGTCGATCTGTCTACGGTCATAATAAACCAAGATGTTAGGGAATTGCGTTTACTGTACATTAATGCATATATTCTGGGATAGAATTTTCTAAGGAGTTTTTAGAAAACAATTTTATGATATCAAGTGTTCCTATCAAATAAAAATAATTTGCACACAGTTGTATGGTTTCAAGTATTTTTATCTAACGCTAATGATAATTATATTTTTTCAAGTTATTATTCCAGTTTGATTGTTTACACAAAGTTATATGGTTCCAAGTAATTAATAATAATTCTTAGTAAATAATAATAGTCGTTAGTAAATATTCTTAATGCAAAAAAAATTACAATTATATGGCATTAAGAATTCCTACGGAAGATGAATAATTTTCAATCAGACGTATTTGACTTGTAGATGGTTTGGTTTGGTTTGTTGGGTTTTATGGCATATCAACCTTTGTAGGCTATTCAACGCCAAATCCATTTTTATGTAAATCATCATCTTCATGTCGTGCCGCTAGCACGAATATCCCTGACCCTCTCTCGCCACTTCTCACTATCGTTCATCGCCTCTGTCAGGTCTTCAGGGCTACATCCTGTATCCTCACATAGCTGCTGAATGTATGTTCGAGCTGGTCGTCCTGCTTTTGCTCGGCCATGTGTGGGGGTCCATAGGAGTACATCACTTATGAGCTCGCCCCTGCTTCTCCAGCAGTGTCCTGCATGTCTGGTTCGTCTAACTTGGATAGTTTTCGAGATGAGAGGCAGGTGGCCGTATAATTGGTGCCTTGTGAGGTGTTGCCGCCAGGACTTGTTCAATATTGCTCTCAACATTCTTGTGTAATTGCCGTCTAGCTTTTTCTCCGGCCGTTTAGTTAGCGTCCAAGTAGTGCATCCATATGGCAGTATCGACACGACCGCTGCCTGGAAGAAACTGCGTTTCATTTTATCGGTTAGGTCTGATTTCCATATGATCGATAGCCTATCGATAGCTGTCCATGCCTTCGTTACCCTCGTGTCGATGTCTTTTTCGGTTGATAAGACACTGCTTCCAAGGTAGGTGAATTTGTCTACCAGTTTCAGAGAGGTTCCGTCTAGTGTGGAAATTTCGCCTGTTTGATTATAGTACATACATTCAGTTTTGTGTGCATTGACATGGAAGCCAATACCTGCAGCGGCTCGTTCCAAACTATGCAGTAGTGTTTCGGCTTGGTTGGGTATATTCGCTAGTATCGCTATGTCATCGGCGTTGTTGGCGTCGGTAATTGTTTTTGCGGGGTACCTTGTGCTTCTTTTCTTTGTCAGCTCGAAGCCGTTTTCTCTGATTTTATCAATCGATGTTTTAAGCACGTAATCTAGACAGACGAGTACACTGTTTAATTGTTAAAAACATTTCTATTTCAAACTATTCAAACAGTTATATATAATAATTCAGTTTAGTGTAAGTACAGTTTCAATGTCAAAAACAGTTCAATTTCAAATAATTCAGTTTTGCATAAGCACGCAGTTTAAATGTAAGTTGGCAACCGTAGTCGAGGGCGACCAGAAGGCTCCCTTTTCAATAGCTACTACACCGAGATGTAGGGGAGGGCGCTACACTTTTCCCAAGATTACTCCACTTTACTCTTGATATGTACCTTATATCGCTGAGTGTTTAGCAAGGAGGTATCAAGTACCATTTTTAAAGTCTTTGGTATGACTCGACCTGGGATTGAATCCAGGTCTCCCCGACCATTGGCGAACACTCTACCCACTAGGCCAATGAGTTATGTAAGTATAGTTTAATTGTTAAAAACATTTCTATTTCGAGCTATTCAGTTTAGTGAAGTAGTTCTAATTCAGCTAATTCAGTTTAGTATAAGTACAGATTTTGTTTACACACAGTTACATATCAAAACAGTTCTATGTTAACCAATTCAGTTTAGAGTAAATACAGTTTCAATGTCAAAAAACAGTTCTATTTGAAATAATTCAGTTTAACATAAACATGCAGTTTAAATGTAAGTACGGTTTAATTGTCAAAAATATTTCTATTTCAAGCAATTCAATTTAATCAAACAATTCAGTTTAGCATAAGTATGCCGTTAGTTCTACTTAACCCATAGATAGGGCCCTATCAGGTGCCACCACTCCAGGCCAGAGTGGACCTGGGAGCGATGGCAATAAAGGGGTACTCCGCATTCCTCAAAGCTCCAGCATCACTGGAACCTCACCATCAGATTTTTTAGTGTCATATCCAGGACACTCGTTGTGGGGGGGTCTTACCCCTCTGCAGAGGTGCAGTCGGCGTATTCTACAGCCCCCAGCCGACTGGGCAATTGACTTATAGATGGGACCCTAACAAGTACTGCCACTCCTTGTCACAGGGTCATTCCAATGAAACCGTATTCCCCACTCCCCAGACATCCAGAATTGGAGCCTCACCATCAGATGCAGTTTAGTTTCATATCCAGAAGCCCTCTTTTTGGTGGGAGCAGGGTCTTACTCCTCTGAAGAGGATACTGTCAGCGTATTCATGACGATGTCCTTTTAAATGCTTGACCGGTCTCTCTGAAATTCCAAACCCACAACAATGGGGTTTCCCTTGTCATGAACTCTTCCATATCAACCTAGCGTGCACGAAAACATTGCGCCTCTGGTTTTGCTGATCTGGTCAGCAGGCTGGTTAATGTTGTAATGTTAGAGTCAGCCTTTATGGAATAAGTTACAATCACAAAAGCACGATGTTCAGCATTCCATGCCACAACGGCAACTGAAATGGTATGGTTGCTGCTGTTGCTGCTACTGCTGCTGCTCAACTACTTAACCAACCACCTGCTCACCACAACTAGCGCCTGTGAGTCGGTAATTTTAAATACAGGCGATCATTCTGCTGGACCTTGGGGAATTAGTATAGAAAGTCCACATAGGTTCTTTATTAAATATCCTCTTTTTATGATAAAACCGTTGGCTCAGTTAAGAATACAGATCTGAGAGGCTCTGTGGTTTTCAAAATTTGGTAAATTAGATTTATAGTAGATTATTTTTGAATATGCTGATTGATTGGTTGATTGATTTCAATAGTATGTCAATCTGTCTTGGGTTATTTAATGCCTAGAGGTTTGAGATCCACGTTCATTGTATCTTCATATTTAAATTTTTGCGTAATTGTTTCTTAGTCATCATGTTTTTAATTATTTGTTTGTTTTTGGATTGTGTTGGGATTTTTTTTTTTTTGTACTTTGTTTTTTTGTTTTTGTTTTTTGTTTTTGTTTAGTTTTTTGTATACGGTCTTATCAAATACGGATAATTTTTAAGCAGGTCTATCTGATCCATAGATCAGACACTGAAATGTACTTTCACTCTGGCTTTAAGTGGACCTGAGAATAATGACGAGATTTCCAGAATTGATGCCTCACAATCAGATACAGTTTAGTGTCATATCTAGGTCCCTTCTTTTTTAGGGGTAAAGTCTTACTCCTCTGCAGGGGATGCAGTAAACAAATTCTTAGCCCTGCCAACAGGCTGAGTTTCACACGAGTATTGGTGATGAACAAGAATCCATTTGTTCCACTCGAGTATACACTTAAATTTGAATGGAACATCAAGCGTCTAACAGTTTACGCTGATGGCTCGTTTTGGTTGGTTTGTTTAACGGCATATCAACTCCCTATTGGTTATTTCATGCTGAAATTTGATTAATTTCTAAATGTTTGTATTGTACTTCTCTATATTCATTTGTGTTGTATCGTTGGTTCAATAAAGGTATTCCACAGGTACAAGCCGAAGAGTTGGCAAGTCTATCAGAGAGCGATTAACGCTTTTTTTCCTGAAGTAGTCAGACACCGTCCATTTATATCTTTACCGGTGTCATACTAAAAAGAGTCACTGAGTGTATAGTTCCGGTATAACAATTTGTTTGCACAGTTATATGAAATCAAGTATTCCCACATAATACAAATAATTTTCATACAGCTGTATGATTGCAAATATTTCTATCCAATGCTAATAATTCATACACGATTATATGGTTTCAATTAACTATTTCTATTTGATAATAATCATTTGTTGGCATGCGTTTATATAGTTACAAATTATAATAATAATAATAATAATTCTTGATACAAATAATTTATACCCAAATATCAAATATTCCTATCAAATACAAATAATTTTCAAACAGAAATTTTTGAATCATAGATGGGACTCTAACAGATATTATCAATCCGAATCAAAGTGAACCTTGGAGTAATATAAAAGTGTACTCAGTCCAAAATCAAGTTGTAGCTCCCTGGCACTTCTGTCTAAGATCAGAGTGTGGTATCTCTTCTTGTGAAAATCTTCCATTTGTTATTAAAACTATAAGATATAAGATATGTTGATGAAAAAAAAAATTCTATCGAAGAGTATAAACTTAATATCTAACAAGAATTATATACAAAATAAATAGAAAAAAAAACAGACGTAAAAAAAAGCACCAAAAATTGTTTTGATTTTGAAATTTTGATTCTACTTTTTAATCATATTTCTACGGGAACAGATACTACTCTTTGCTCCAAAGTTGAAGGGTGAATAATGACCAAAGATAGGATGTAGATACCAATAATGTACTCTAATCCTCGACGAAGTTTCTAAAAAGAAAAAAGACAAAGAAATTGAGATTGTTTATTATATATACATATATATAATAAATTGAATTACCCTGACGAGAAAATATGATGAGACCAAATAAGGTCGAAACAACTGTCCAGTGTTTCCGTATATCATGCGTAGTGGCTACCGGATTTTCTGGTCATGGTAATTCAATTCGTTATAATTCCTCTCTCACTCTCCCTCTCTCTCTCTCTCTCTATATATATATATATATATTTATATATATTAGTGGCGTGTATTCCTAAGAAGTAGTGTACGCATTGATCACCCTCAAAAAATTATTCCGAGCAAAATCAAAATTATCTTTATATATAAAGTTTGGTTTCTTTAATTGCATGTCAACCTTCGTGAGTTACTTATGGTGCAGCCGTAATTGTAGAAGAACTATAGTGGCCCTATTTAAAATTAAGCTGGGAGTGATAAAGGGTTCAACTCTTTCCCAGGGGTATTAGTTGGAAAGTGAACAAAATAACGCCCCAGAAGTTCGAACTTGCTTACTGCATTGTCGCAGTCCAGCATGTTAGTCACTACTCCACAAGCGACACCATCTTATTAAATAAGTTTAACGTATTTTTCATTACAGTTGTATCATACATAATTTTAGAGAGACCCAATGAATTTATTGCTTGTGTAGCACACACTTATAAGCATACATTTGCCTTTGAAAATGTGTACCTCTTTAATAGGCAAAATTCAATTTGCAATAATCCCTTTTTACAATAAAACACAGAATAAATTTGGCAACTGATTTAAATATGCAAGTAGCGTAGAGTGCAGCTCCTCCTGACTTGAAAAAAAAAAAAAAGAATGGAAGCCAATACACAAAGCGTTTTTCGATATTTTTACACGCAGTATTTGTCATCATAATTCTCGAAAGATGAGATAACATAAACATTTCAGAGATTCAAATAGAAGTTATAATATTTATAATAATATAAATCAATAATCATAAAAAGATTATTGATATAATTATGATAAATAAGTGGTAAAAACATTTCGAATTTCTTAAAATTTTTCTTTTGAAAGTTACACTCAGGGGTTAATAATCAAAACTACTTTGAAAAGTTTAGTTGACATTTCGGAGGTCACGTGATGCATTTAATTTAATTTTCAATCACTGTTAATTATCTTTAATTCCACTAGGAAGATTATAACCGTATGGGGTTCGATCCCAGGTTGAGTCATACCAAAGACTAAAAAAATGTCACTTGATACCTCCTTGCTTAACACTCACCACTATAAGGTACGGAACAGTGGTAAATGGAGCAATCCAGAAAGAGGAATAGCGCTCTCTCCTTCCCTTTGGTGTAGTAGCTATGAAAAAAGGAGCCTTCGGATCTTCCTCGACAACGGTCAGCGAACTAACTAATATATATATATATATATATATATATATATATATATATATATATATATATAATTTATTCTGAAATAAAACTTGCAGTTTGCATGGTCACCAGTTATCCTGTGATGCTTGTCACTGGGCTGTTGCTACATAGACTCAGATAATTGTCGTACAACCGTATGTCACTATAATCCGATGACGTAAAAAAGATTTATTACCTTTTCTTATCTTGCATCTTGTATATTTTTCACAAATT